>CM058042.1:72550858-72696988 GCA_030169165.1 Centaurea solstitialis | reverse complement strand
AAGCCAAAACCGGCCAACCACCCTGTTCACAGTGCATCAGAAGAATATTATGCTGCCCAAGTGAGAGCCAGCTTTCGCTTGATCTTAGAAAATGGTGGATAACCTCCATTGGAAGCAATGGGCAATCTTCGTATTGCCGAGGATAGTCCATAATGGTCATGTCATAGTCTGCCAAAGCAGAGGCAATTTGGCTTGATTCCCCCTTGTTAAAATTAAATACCAGGATCGAAGCATCGGGGTGATAGTCCTTAAGCTGACCAACAGTGTTTCCCACATATCTTTTATAATTTTCTTGTTCCCAAGCATCGGTAGTAAAACAGCAATCGAAAACTAAACACAAAATAGGCATACCAAAACCATCAATCAGAAAACCCGGAGACTCCAAGATCCCAAAAAACAACTCAATGCACATCAAATACATGGAAAAAATATTTGATTCCAGAGACAAAAGATGCTTTGCATCAAGGAGACAATTTAACAGATAATGTATCAAATGATGTTACATATTAGTGTAGGGGAGAGTTATTTTGTTAACCACTCAAATTGTGTTAACCGTATTAACTCATGGTTGCATACGTAAATCAATGAATTTTTTTTTTTGTGGAGTTGTTTAATATGATAAAAATGTTTCATAAACTAAATATTTTGATGAAATTGTTTCATATGAAGGTGTTTTTTTTACATAGAAATGAAAAAAGTTTCACATGAATAAGAGAAAGTTTCATAGATATAAAAACACCGAAATATGAAACAATTTCATCAATAATCGAAGTTTATGAAACATTTTCATCATCTTAAACAACTCCACAAAAAAAATTTCATTGATTTACGTATACAACTATGAATTAACACGGTTAATACAATTTGAGTAGTTAACAAAATAACTCTCCTCTATTAGTGTATTACAAGAATAAGAAATGATACTCTTGTTTTAGAACAAGAATTATATTCAATTACAATCTAAAATTTAAAACCTAGGGGATAAGGGCCTGGATGAGTAAGTTATAACTTCATCAGCTGCTTTATCTAAAGAAACAGTTGTGAAATAAGGGAATAGAAGTGATAGAAAATTCATCTAAATGATGAAGGAAGGAAGGAAGGAAGGAATAGATTACCGTAGACTCTTTCAGAGATCTCGAGAAGTCCATCAGGCGGTTTCTTATAGAACAATTTCCGTAACAATGCCATTGGAAATAATCAGTGATCCTGAAACCCTAAAACGCAGCATCCACCAGAAGAGACCAGAATGATTGTGTATGTATATGTATATAGATATAGGCTTGTGTAGGAAGGAATAGAGGAAGAAAGAGCTTCGTGGAAGGTGTGAATCAATGGCGGTTGATTCTGTTGCTGATTGTGGAATGGTGGTGGTGCCTTGGAAGGAAGGAAGGAAGGAAGGAAAATGAGCTGAGTTGCAGTTATATATACGTGTATGCCGCTGTTGTTTGACATCAGTATTTATAACATGTTAAATTTGCATTAATGCAATTGTTGTTTTTTTATTATTTTCTTCTTTTCTCGAAACGATCTGTCATTATCCAAAGAATATTTCATACTCAATTGATAATTGTTAGGCTATGTTTATCGGAACTCTTCCGGCGTTTTCAACTTCATTATCACATTAACCCTCTCACTTTTTAAGTATTTAATTAATTAACACAATATAAATAACTAAAAATAAAATTCATAACATTAAAAAATAAACATTACATAAATAATTAAAAATAAAGATTACAAAAATAATTAAAATTAAATTCATAATGTGAGATGTGTGGAAAACCCATGATTAGGGTTGCGTGTATTGATGACAATAAATAGATACAAAGGTTACAAAGAGGGTCCCTGAACTATACATTATTTAACACACCCGTAGTTTGATTGGGAGGTAAACTAATGTTCAAACTATTTCTAAAATCTAGAAACAGACTCGTAGGTAGATCCTTTGTAAAAATGTCAGCATACTGATAAGCGGATGGAACATGCAAAACACGCACATGACCAATCGCAACACGCTCCCTAACAAAATGTAAATCTATTTCCACATGCTTGGTTCTCTGGTGCTGAACAGGGTTAGATGCTAGATACATGGCACTGACATTATCGCAGAAGACAACAGTGACACGAGAGATTTCGCAACCAAGCAGTTTCAGCAACTACATTAGCTATCCCTCGGTACTCGGCCTCGGCACTAGAGCGGGAAACGACATGCTGGCGTTTGGAGGACCAAGATACGAGATTGTCACCCAGATAGACACAAAACCCTGAGGTGGACCGACGTGTAGTAGGACAGCCGGCCCAGTCGGCATCCGAATAGGCAACCAAGCGATCAACGGCTGACGCTTTAATATGAAGACCATGAGAAAGAGTTCCCTTTAAATACCGTAAGATGCGTTTAAGCACATTGAGATGCGGAATACGCAGGTCATGCATAAAGAGACAGACCTGTTGAACGGCATAGGCAATATCAGGACGAGTAAAGGTCAGATACTGCAGGGCACCAGCAAGGCTTCGATATAAGGTGGGATCAGGAACAAGCTCACCATCAACGGCAAGCTTTGTTTTGGTGTCAGCCAGTGTGCTACAGGGATTGCACGAGACCATATCAGCTCGTGCTAGTATCTCCTGAGCAAAGGCAGATTGAGAAAGAAAAAGTCCAGACTTGCTACGAGACACAGCAATTCCTAAAAAGAAGGATAACGGACCCAAATCAGACATGGGAAACTCAGAGGATAACTTAGAGATAACCATGGAAATAAGAGTAGGAGAGAAGGCAGTAAGGATAATGTCATCGACATAAAGAAGGAGATAGATAGTATCAGATCCGCGATGATACGTGAAAAGAGAGGTGTCAGTCTTACTGCTAAGAAATCCTAAAGAGAAGAGATAGACAGCAAAACGATGATACCACGCACGGGGTGCCTGCTTAAGGCCATAAAGAGCCTTGCGTAGGCGACAGACATGATCGGGAAAAGAACTATTTACATAGCCAGGAGGCTGACGCATGTAAACAGTCTCAGTGAGATCACCATGAAGAAAGGCATTCTTTACATCAAGCTGATGGATAGGCCAGTTGCGGGAGATGGAGATGCTAAGAACCGTGCGAATAGTGGCAGGTTTGACAACGGGACTGAAAATGTCATCAAAGTCCAGTCCGGGTTGCTGTGAAAAACCCTGAGCAACGAGACGAGCTTTGTAACGCTCAAGACGTCCATTGCTGTCAAACTTATGGCGAAACAGCCAACGATTGCCAACTATGTTAGCTTCAGAAGGTTTAGGAACAAGATCCCACGTGAAGTTAGAAAGGATGGCAGCCATTTCAGCATCCATGGCGGCCCGCCAATGAGGGTCGCACATTGCCTGAGCAGTTGACCGAGGGATAGGAGAGATGTCACTAGTGACAGAAAGATTAAAGATCTGTTTAGGCCTAAGAGAGCCTGTGCGAGAACGAGTAGTCATCGGATGAGTAGAGGTAGGTGGTGGAGCAGCAGTGGGTTGGGAATGCTCAGCCGAAGAAGAAGAAGACGATGTGCCAGAAGGCTCATCATGATGAGACTGAGAAAGAGAGGAAGGAGTACCAGTTTCTGGCGGATTAGTGGAAGTATCAACGAGAGGAGATATAGAAGGGATAGGCTCATCAACAGCAAACGAGTCGTAGTCGTCGGCGGATGGGTGAGGCTGGAAGTCAGGAAATGGAAAGTGCGTTTCGTCAATGACGACATGACGCAAGATGATAACCTTTTGGGTGATAAGATCAAGACAACGATAGCCACGGTGATCAGTGCTAGGACCAAGATAGACACATGCAGAGGATCGCGGGGCAAGCTTGTGAGGAGCAGTGGGTGAGGTGTTGGGGTAGCAGAGGCAACCAAAAACACGAAGGTGAGAATAGGTAGGAAAGAAGCCAAACAGCACCTCAAAAGGAGTTTTGTACTGAATGGTGGTGGACGGAAGCAAGTTAAAGGTGTGAACAGAGGAGAGAAGAGCCTCAACCCAGAACTTGGGTGGGAGAGAGGCTTGTATGAGGGAC
Organism: Centaurea solstitialis; assembly: GCA_030169165.1. Taxonomy (NCBI): domain Eukaryota; kingdom Viridiplantae; phylum Streptophyta; class Magnoliopsida; order Asterales; family Asteraceae; genus Centaurea; species Centaurea solstitialis. The sequence goes on along the minus strand of CM058042.1, from coordinate 72,692,961 downwards.
GTGCGTAAGGTGTTATTAATAGTGCGGATGGTGCGCTCAGCTTTTCCATTTTGTGGAGACGTATAGGGACAAGAAAAACGTATTTTGATGCCATGAGTTTTAAAAAAATCCAAGAAGGGTTGATTATTAAACTCACGACCGTTGTCACATTGGAAAAGCTGAATGTCCGTTTTAAATTGGTTTAGAACGTAGGCGCGAAACGTTTTAAAGACAGAAAACACCTCTGATTTGGCACGTAAAGGAAACACCCATAAAAAATGAGAAAAATCATCCAAGAACAGTACATAATATTTAAAACCACTCAAACTTGTAACAGGTGAAGTCCATAAATCAGAATGGATAAGTTCAAACACACGAGAGGTTTTAGTAGTAGATAAAGAAAAAGGTAAACGACAATGTTTTCCTAACTGACACGCATGACATAAAGTAGAGGTTCGACTAGAACAAGTAATGAACTTGCGTGAGACTAGAAACTGGAAGATAGCAGCACCCGGATGACCAAGCCTCCTATGCCAGACGTCAAAGGAAACAACAACGTTAGCCGAGGCAAGAGCAGACCGAGGTGTGGGAGGGAGGACGGGATAGAGATCATGGTGATCACTGTCGCAACGCTGGAGAAAAGACCCTGTTTTAAGATCCTTCACAGTGAAACCAAACGGATCAAACTCAACAGAAACAGAATTATCTATGGTAAAACGACGAACAGAGATAAGGTTTTTGATGAGTTTATCAGAAACTAAAACATTGTTAAGATAAAGAGGGTAAGAGGAATAGGGTAATGTACAGTGACCAATGTATCTAGCAGGAACCATAGCACCATTACCAACCTGTATGAAATTAGAGTTACAAGGAGTTAGAGAGTGCATTGTACCTTGATTGAAAGTCATATGCCTGGTTGCACCCGAATCCATGTAAAAATTGTTGTCCTGAGGCGCCTGAACATACATAGCCTGAAACACAGAAGACAAATCAGTATACTGAGGCTGACTAAACTGAGAGGCATGTCCACCAAAGGAAGGCTGTGTAGGCGGTGGCACAGGTGTGGACTGCTGCATAGGCTGACCGTACGTAGACGAAACGGGCACTGGGCGTGGAGACTGGTGTTGCCCGTAAAGGTACGGAGATGACGACACTGGTGGCGGAAGAAAGGTATGCGGCGAGGGATGCTGAGGAACACTGAACATCGTCGGAAATGACTGAGGGGCCCCTGCCCCGAAGGATTGCACAGGAGATGCACCAAGTAAGCCAGGCTGAGCCGGTGGAACCTGACCAGGTGAGTTTCCGAAGTAAGCCTAAGAGTGACCCTGTGTACCTGCAAAGGAGTGAGAGCTCGCAGAAACATTAGTATTACCCCTGTTGGGTTTTATCGGGTCGGATGAACAGATAAATAAATACGCAGCGGAAAAAAAAAAACTAACCCGAACAATGATCCATCCGTAGTTTATTAAACACAATTATTAAGGGGGTTTTCTCGCGTTTACCTTTAGCGATCCAAACTTTTCTCCGCAAGCTAGTGAGGGATACACCGCTACTGCACCACCGTGAGACTGGCTGCTAGACCGCCTAGGATTTGATCGGAAAAACCTCCCGGTGTGTGTGTGTGTGTCAACGCCGACAAGAGAGAGAGAGAGAGAGGTTTGGGATTCTTGGCGAGAAAGTAATTGTGAAATCAGTGTTATAATTCTATTACCCTAACCCTATATTTATATAGGTAATTATGGCAATCATATTAAGAATCCCAATCCATAAATAATATCCACAATAATTTCCTTAATTAACTCAAACTTGTTAATCAAGTAATTATATTTATCTGATAAATAATAAATAAACAATTTATTATTTATTCCTTTCTCTCTATTAAATAATTAAACTTAATTAATTATTTCCACACGATAAATCCAATAGGTCTCGGGTTGGGTGTGTAGCAGTGTGACCCACTAGTGTCTTATAACATTGGACATAGTGATCCTAATTACTGTCTTGCACATAATCCTTTCAGACTCCCACTTGTGCCAGACAAGTAACTTAACTGTCACTATTAGCCTAAGGAGGTCCCTAGCCAGACACTTAGGTTAACCAGGTTATAAGATCTCTTATAGCCAGAGATACGATTCATATTTGAATTGTACACAGGTTCATTCCTTTTACACACGATATTTTAAAGTGAGTTTTGACATGGAGCTGAGATAGTTCAATCATAAACTCAAGTATTTCCTGACTCTGATCTCGATTGCCTGCAGTAACGGATCTTCCAAATAACCCACTGTTATTCTACCCGAGCGTGGCCACGCATTTCTGCCAATCTTAATCGTCAGGGGGCCCAGAAATATCTCTCCCATGTAGGAGGTGTAAATCCCATCTTGACTATCCGCATCTACAACCACGGCTTCCGCTGTATCTAGTCATACCCCTTATGACCACCCAGTTACGGTGCGGCGTTAGAGAATGCTAAGAGTACAGTAGTCCTCATGATCACAGACCAGATATCTCAGGTCAAAGGACAACCTATCATCAAGTCAATGCTTATGACAAAGGCTCCATGAAGCAGACTTGAAACTGGTCACATCCAATACCTATTCACTCTGATAAGTATCTATGAATGTCTAACTATATCAACTGTATATTAAACACTTCATAATAGCGTTATAACCCTACTGAGATTCCCATCTCAATAAGTTGCTACGGAATTTTAGATTTTTCGAACTCGTAAAAATCATGGATAACCTTAAATATGCGAAAAGTAATTTTTCTTGAAACATCTTTAAAATAGTATCTCTTTATTTCCAACACACTGTGAAATAAACTTTCATAATGTTTCAAAAATTACATTGATAATCGATAACATAAACTAACTACTAGTATCCAGGTACTGCATTCCTATGGAACTAGTATGGCCCTCATGCTTTGCTCTAGCTAAAGGCTTTGTTAGCGGATCTGCAACGTTCTCATCCGTCGGAATCTTGCATATTCTCACATCTCCTCTTCCAATAATCTCTCGGATGAGGTGATATTTCCTGAGTACATGTCTTGACTTGTGATGTTCTCTGGGCTCCTTCGCTTGTGCTACTGCCCCAGAGTTATCACAGTAAATATCAATGGGTCTAGAGATACTGGCTACAACTCTTAGATCCGTGATAAAACTCCTGAGCCAGACAGCTTCCTTTGCCGCATCTGATGCTGCAATGTACTCTGCTTCTGTAGTTGAATCCGCTATGGTATCTTGCTTCGAGCTCTTCCACGAGATCGCGCCTCCATTTAGGGTAAATACATATCCTGACTGTGATCTAAAATCATCTTTGTCGGTCTGAAAACTAGCGTCAGTGTAGCCTGTGACGCTAATCTCGTCTTCAGATCCTCCAAAGACCAAGAACATTTCTTTTGTGCGTCTCATGTACTTGAGAATGTTCTTGACAGCCACCCAATGGGCTTCACCTGGGTTCTGCTGGTATCTGCTCGTAACACTTATCGAGTAAGCAACATCGGGCCTTGTACATAACATGGCATACATAATTGATCCTATCGCTGAAGCATATGGGATCAATTTCATCTTGTCCTGATCCTCACTAGAAACAGGACACTGTGCTTTGCTTAGCACTATGCCATGCTGCATTGGGATAAATCCTTTCTTGGATTCGTCCATCCTGAATCGTTTCAGGATTTTGTCAATGTATGTACTTTGACTAAGCCCGATAAGCCGTCTAGATCTATTCCTATAGATCTTTATACCAAGTATATAGGCGGCTTCTCCAAGGTCTTTCATTTGGAAACACTTGCTTAACCAAGTCTTTACACTCTGTAAAGTTGGTACGTCATTTCCAATGAGTAGAATATCATCTACATATAAGACCAAGAAGGTTACTATGCTCCCACTGAACTTTGTGTAAACACATGGTTCAAACTTACATCTTGGCAAAACCAAATTCTTTGATTCGCTCATCAAAGTGTAAGTTCCAACTTCTAGATGCCTGTTTTAATCCATATATGGATTTCAACAACTTGCACACTTTATTAGGATTCTTTGGATCTATGAAACCTTCCGGCTGTTCCATATAGACGTCTTCTGTTAACTTCCCGTTCAGGAAGGCCGTCTTAACATCCATCTGCCAAATCTCGTAATTGAAGTACGCTGAAATGGCCATCAAGATCCTAATAGACTTTAACATTGCTACTGGTGAAAAAGTTTCATCATAGTCAATACCATGAGTTTGCGTGAAACCTTTTGCTACCAGTCTAGCTTTAAAGGTGTGCACATTACCGTCCATGTCAGTTTTCTTCTTGAAAACCCATTTACGTCCAACAGCCCTACAGTGTTGGGGTAAATCTGTCAACTCCCATACTTGGTTGTCGTACATGGACTGCATCTCAGCCTTCATGGCCTCCTGCCATTGTTTAGACTCACTGCCTGATACAGCTTCTCCATAGGAGGTCGGTTCATTTAAGTCTCCATCATCCTGAGAGACTAAGAACCCAAGATACCTATCTGGCTCTTGCCTTATCCTAGTGGATCTGCGAAGGTCCTGTGTTTGCACCTCCTCAACCGTTTCCGGTTGAGTCTCAACATATTCTTGTTGAGCAACTGGCTCAACTATCGGTGAAGTGTCATCTTCCTCTACCTCCTGTAGATCTACATCATTCCTGGTATCCTCTGTATTGAGGAACTTATCCTCCAGAAAATCACCTCCCCGAGCTACAAAGACTTTGTTCTCGGTAGGATTGTAGAAGTAGTATCCCACAGTAGTCTTGGGATATCCTACGAAGAAGCACTTATCTGATTTGGGTTTGAGTTTTTCAGAAGTTGGTCTCTTGACATATACTTCACAACCCCAAATCTTTAGAAAAGACAATTTTGGTTTCTTGCCTGTCCAAATTTCACATGGTGTCTTTTCTACCGATTTAGTTGGCACTTTGTTCAGTATGTGGGCCGCTGTTTCGAGCGCATGTCCCCAAAATGACACTGGTAGTGAGGAACGACACATCATTGATCTTACCATATCAAGCAAGGTACGGTTTCTCCTTTCTGACACACCATTCATCTGGGGTGTGTACGGAGGTGTGAGTTGTGAAACAATCCCACGTTCTATCAAATGATTGTTAAATTCCTTACTCAGATATTCCCCACCTCGATCTGACCTTAGGAACTTGATCTTCTTGTCAAGTTGATTCTGTACTTCATTCTGAAATTCCTTAAATCTTTCAAAGGCTTCAGATTTATGTCTCATCAGGTAGACATAACCATATCTACTGAAATCGTCAGTAAAAGTGATGAAGTACCGGTATCCTCCTCTAGCTTCATGACTGAAGGGACCACACACATCTGTGTGTATAATTCCCAACAAATCATTTGCCCTTTCATTATCTTTGTTGAAGGGTTGCTTTGTCATCTTGCCGGATAAACAAGATTCGCAGTTGTCAAACGGTTTAAAATCGAAAGACCCAAGGAGTCCTCCTTTCTGGAGTTTTTCTATGCGTTTCTTGTTTATGTGACCTAGACGACAATGCCAGAGGTAAGTCTGATCCTCAATATTCTTGGATCGTTTACTTATATGATAGACTTCTCTATTTTCTTGTAGATTTAACACATATAGACCATTAGAGGGAGTTGCTTTGAAATAAAAGATATCATTTTTAAAGCAAGAAATAAGTTTATAATCATATTTATAATAAAAACCTTGGTCTACAAGTAAATCGAAAGAAATAACATTTTTGATCATTCTAGGAACATAGTAACAATTTTCAAGTTCCAATACTAGACCCGAGGGTAAACTAAGACTATAAGACCCTACAGACTCAGCTACAAGCATTGTGCCTTCGCCGACTCTTAGGTTCGAACGGTCCTTCCCCAGCATCTCCCTTCTTTTGAATCCCTGTAAATGATTACAAATGTGATTACCACTGCCTGTATCAAGTACCCATGATTCATAAGAAGTGATCAAACAGTCTATCATATAGATACCTGGTGCATCGGGCAAACCGATGTCTAGCTGGTCGATGTCCATCGAGTGAGCACAAATATCCTTGCTACCGCATTCTGGGCAACTTAGATCTCCCCTCGTCAATCCAATCCGTGTCCATGAGTTCAGCAGCTGCTGCGAGTTTTGGCTCCAAACTGGCCAAAATATCCTCATGAAGCTTTGCCACGTCTCTCTTTGGTTCTCCAATGTATGCACTAATTGTGTTACGTATCTCATTCGTGAGAGAGAACCACATGAGATGTACAAGTTCCTCCTGGACTACCTTGTATCCCATGCGTGACAGACTTTTAAAGAGCTTCCTCATCTCTAGGAGATGCTCTTTAACAGATTGACCCTTTTACAGTTTCAGAGAGTAAATCTCTTTCATGATCAGATACTTCCCACTCTTCTTATAGAAACCCACCTGGTTCTCTATATTCTTCACGACCTCATGGCAATATCTAACCCTCAAATCAGTAGTAAACTCGGGTGAGGTAGAAAAGGACAGAATCGACATCACATCAGATTCGTCAGCCATGAATTTGAAGTATTCAGCAAAGTCCTTTTCAGGAGCATTGCAACCGGGTCGTGAAATGGGTTTCTCTATCACGTACCGCTTACCCTGTGCATCCAAGACGTTGTCAAGGTGCATTTTCCAGACTGGAAAATTTTGGCCTGTAAGCTTCCATTTCCCCATTATCAGGCGGAGAGATTCCTCAGGTGAATAAAAGATAATAGCAGACATCTACAGACAAATATAAAATTCCGATTTAGTTATCTGATTGTATTTCTAATAAATTATTACCTTAGAACAATAATTATATTAGACTAGAATCCATATTTCACATGAATTGACAGGCGGTTTGCTCACGCAAGCCAATCCATGCTATTTCTGGTAGGTAACGCCTTATACCAATCGCATCTTTAAACGAAGATACGACTTCTAGATCGTCGGGACATCGGATACTTGAATCCGTGCATATTTAGTCCCTCTAGTGTGTTTTGGCCCGGTACCACCCGGTGAGTTGTAACAACTACCAAAATAGATCGCACCATTTTGAACTGGATGTACTCTGGTCGGTACCCCCTGATATCGCAGAGTCTTTTCACCCCCTTCAGCTTGGGGTTTGAACGTGGGTACCCAAGATTTTATCTTCGAGCCCCAACGTACCTTACGCCAAAGGTGTCCACAAATGGATCACACTAACTGATCTAAGATTTTCCTAAGGATTTAGCCAGTTTTTAGTTTTGAAAAAGACTGGTTCGAAAAACAAACTGTAATCGAACTCTTTAATCTGATTTCATAAAATTTTTGTTTTTATCTAAGACTAAGCAATTATAATCAACCACGCAGATAAAAACAAGACAGTGTCATAGCTTTTGCCCAGATCTATTGTCAGTCTCGTGAGCCAACACGAGAACTGACGGTCCAAAATCCTATGTGACTAAACAACCACAAGGCATGAAATCTTGGTGCTCCCACTGGCTCCAACATCTCCGGTCGTGTTTCCGCGAAGCTCTGTCTTCGAGTTTTACTCCTTTCGAACTATTCTAATTTAACTAAATACAAAAATGAGTTGCAAATGGCACGCAGGCCTTCCAACTAGACTATTTAAAATTAAAGTACAAAAGGGTTGTAAATGGCTCGCAGGCCTCCCTTACCATGAATAGAGTAATAAAACGATAGTAAAGCATTAAACACAACCATAGGTCTTTGGGCTTGGCTATGACAACAAAACTAGTTTAAAATAAACTAACTAAACTGATTTCGATAAAACTGGTTTTTCCGTAATAATCTAAACTGGATTAGAATAGGATTTTCATAAAATTTCATAGAATTAAATTGATAACAATTAAACGATTAAAACCTTTATCCAATTCGATAAATTATTACGATCTGATAACTATCCTAACTGATAATTACCAAAACGCGTTTATCCGTCGGTTTGATAATGGTAAAAAAAAAATTATCAATTATCGGTATCGGTTATCTCGGATGATGGTAGCGGTGAGAACACCGCCACCACCACCTTGCCGGCGATTTAAAACAACCACCACCGCGGCTTCGGCCGCGGTTGTAATCGTGAACCACCCCATCGCCGCCAACCGATATCGACAACCACCACCGATCAACGCCTTGGACAGCCGCCACCACCACAGTAGCAGCAGTGATCGGCCGCCACCACCGTGGCGTGGCCGATCGGCGTTTGATTGAAAAGCAACGGCGCACGACGGCAGCGCCAAAGCGCAACCGCCGCCGCCCTCCTCGCCGAGAACAAACAGCCACCGCCCCCACCACCGGCGACGATGAACGGTGCCAAGGAACCGCCACCGCCACCGGCGGCCACGGTCGACAGCAGCAGCGCAAAAACCCACCACCACCGTCGCCGTTTCGGCGTTCAAAACAATAGACCGCCGCCACCACCGTGGCTGCCTTAGCCGATCGGTGGCGCGGCTGCTGTTATGGGGCGACCACCACCACCATCGCCGCTATGGCTTTGGTGGTGTGGTGGTTTTGCGGTTTATCGCGAGGGACGGCCACCACCACCGTCGCCATCGCGGCTTCGGTGGTGTGGTGGCTTACGGTGGTTTAAACCGAACACCACCACCGTTGCCGTTCACGGCTTCGGTGGTATGGTGGTTCGTGGTAACGACTCGTCCGGCGATCGGCCCGGTGGTCCGGCCGGTTATCACCGCCGTTCCCCCGCCGATTGCCACGAGTTACCGGATAAACGATAAAATCAAATTTAAACAAAACGCGAAATTTTCAGATTTTATAAAACCTAAAACCAATTTTATCAAAACCTAAACAACAAAGCAGGTTTGATAAACGTACGGAAGTGGCTCTGATACCACTGTTGGGTTTTATCGGGTCGGATGAACAGATAAATAAATATGCAGCGGAAAAAAAACTAACCCGAACAATGATCCATCCGTAGTTTATTAAACACAATTATTAAGGGGGTTTTCTCGCGTTTACCTTTAGCGATCCAAACTTTTCTCCGCAAGCTAGTGAGGGATACACCGCTACTGCACCACCGTGAGACTGGCTGCTAGACCGCCTAGGATTTGATCGGAAAAACCTCCCGGTGTGTGTGTGTGTGTGTCAACGCCGACAAGAGAGAGAGAGAGAGGTTTGGGATTCTTGGCGAGAAAGTAATTATGAAATCAGTGTTATAATTCTATTACCCTAACCCTATATTTATATAGGTAATTATGGCAATCATATTAAGAATCCCAATCCATAAATAACTATCCACAATAATTTCCTTAATTAACTCAAACTTGTTAATCAAGTAATTATATTTATCTGATAAATAATAAATAAACAATTTATTATTTATTCCTTTCTCTCTATTAAATAATTAAACTTAATTAATTATTTCCACACGATAAATCCAATAGGTCTCGGGTTGGGTGTGTAGCAGTGTGACCCACTAGTGTCTTATAACATTGGACATAGTGATCCTAATTACTGTCTTGCACATAATCCTTTCAACCCCCCCCCCCTTTGGAAGCAACTCGCCCAAAATTTCGACCCTTATTAGATTTATTTTTCGGCTTCCCATTTGGGGCAGACGGGGTAGAGGAGTACAAGGCAGCGGAAGAAGTAAGTAGGGTATCTGTGTGAGGCTCAACGGACTCTTCACGAGACTCATGAAGAAGAAGCATGTTTTTAGCTTCTAGAAAAGAGGGAAAGGGCTTTGTGTTTGTGATTACATCAACGATGCTATGGTAGGAGGGTGGTAACTGACGCAGGATTTGCATGACAAGCTCAATCTCATCGATTTTAGAATCACAATCAGCCAGAGCATCTACCAGATTTTTTAAGTTATGGCAGAAATCAGTAATGGAGGAGGTCCCTTTTTTGTGTTACGAAACTGCTCTTGAAGCTGAAGCATTCGAGACATTTTGTTATTGAGAAAAAATTCATCAAGCTTATCCCATAAATCTTTGGCAGTACAGTCATCACTGGAAATAATTTGCAAAAGGTTTGCATCACATGTTGAGTAAAACCAGGATTTTATACGGGAGTCAATGGCCTCCCAGTCCTCATCATTATCACTAGCAGGTTTGGATTTGCCAGTAATGTGACCATAAACTTTGGCACCTTTAGGGGCCGTTTACTTGAACTTACCCGGTAAGTACTTATCGGGTCAATTTACCTTATGGTGTGAACATGAACATGACTACAATCTTACCCGGTAAGAGCGATAGCATGGACTGAAAGTCTTACCCGGGTAAGTGAGATCCACAACTCTTACCCGGTAAGAGCTTACCGGGTAAATTGGTGCATACGATACCGTTTTAAGAGACTAAAATGTTGTACCATATGGTAGCTGATAGTGTTCAATTTTACCGGTAAGCACTTACCGAGTAAGTGTTCAAGTAAACGGCCCCTTACACATATCAAGGAAAATGTGGCGCCAAAGCTTATATTTGGACCCATCAGATGAAAGCTTAAAGCTAAATTGTGAGTAAACGTTGGTGAGGGCAAAAACAAGCTGGCTAGCGGTAGGGCTAGAAAGGGTGGATGAAGCAGGCGAGGAAGTCATTGCAACAAACGGAAAACGAAAAATAACCGTAATAAGAAGACAAAATAAAAAGCAAAATGCTTAACCGCAGGTAGAGGGAAAATAATGTACCACAAACCCTACAGACGAAGGGGAGACGGTAGCTGGCGGCAAAACAACGGCGATGCGAGGGTATCGACACGCAATCTGAAAACAGCACCTTTTTTGTTTTTTGTTTTTTTTTGTTTTTTTTTAATATATAGATATATATTTGGTGGCCTTTTTTTGTCTCTTCACTACAAACAGCAAATCGAGGAAGGCAGGTGATACTCAGCAAAGCAATATATTTATATATTAAATATATTTATATATATTTAATATATAAATATATATTTGGTGGCCTTTTGCAATCTGAAGACCGACGCCGGCGATACGCAGCAAAGCAAGGCAGGCGGCAGTCAAGGAAAGCAGATTCCGGCGAGGTTCAGATGCCGGTAGAGTTCCGGCGTGGCAGATCGAAGCTATACTCCACAAATCGAAGCTATATTCCGGCGAGGGGGATGGGGGAATCCACAGTACGCGGCGGCAGTTTCCGTCGATAGGGTTCCTGGTGGCGAGGGTTGGCAGGACGACCCCAGACAGGACGACGAACACCAAACGCTGGCGAGGGTTTGCAGGTTTGCAGAGTGCGGCGGTTGGTAGTGCAGCGCCGTGCGAAGAACAACGGCGTTTGTGGATAGAGGAGTGACGGTTCGCAGCAGGTAGCACGGGGGGGGGGAAGGAGTGAGCGACCAGGGGAGACGGCTGGAGGTTGGCCGGAGGCTGCCGGAAGTTGGCCGGCGGCGGCGACGGCTGTAAGGGAAAAAGAAAAAAGAAAATAGGGTTTTCTTAGGGTTTCTCTTAGGTTGGCTCTGATACCATGTGAGATGTGTGGAAAACCCATGATTAGAGTTGCGTGTATTGATGACAATAAATAGATACAAAGGTTACAAAGAGGGTCCCTGAACTATACATTATTTAACACATAACACTAAAAATAAAAATTACAAGTTATATTTTTGTTTGATCCTTGATTTTCTTGCCAAAACCTCATCCAAGTCGGTACCATGAAAGTGGTCGGGTTATGTAAAACTCCATGTCTATATCAAATTCGATTACCGGTATGACTGATCGACGCGCACGTCTCGATCAATGTGGATCAACTGGTGGACGCTGATCTCCCAGTTGACCCGCACCTCTTGGAGGTGAATCACTTGAATTGAAGTGGTCAGAGTCACAATGTATAGAAAATATTGGATAATCTGGCATCGTGGATCAATAAAGAGTTGAATAAATTGTGGAGCAAAACCGGTTTGAGGAGCTTGTGGAGTAAAACCGGGTTAAGTAGATTGTGGAGCAAAACTGGTTTGAGGAGCTTGTGGAGCAAAACCGGTTTGAGGAGCTTGTGGATCAAAACCGGGTTGAGAAACTTTGAGAGTAAAATCGGAGGTCTTGTTGCGATGAACCTGCACCTCCCTATCGACCTGGACCTTTCGCTCGTGAGCGACAGGATGAAAATCTAGTGTTTGGATTCATGATTTAGAGAAAAAGATGGAATTGAGAGAAAGATTAGGATAGAAGTGTATTTGATAGAGAAAGATCGAATTGATGTGAAATATAAGTTAGGATAGAAGGTTATTTATATATGGTTAATAAACTGGAAAAAGGAATTAAAAAATTACTTTTTACCGTTATACAACGGTTAGATGGTATTGTAAAAGGTAAGATGAGCAAAAACTAAACTGACGAAACCAAAAAAACGAGAAACTAAAACCGAAACCAAGAAAACCAAATCGAAGATCGAAAACGGTTCAATTTCGGTTTTAGTTACCATTTCAACCGGGAAACACCGAACCAAGCCGAAAACCGAAATCGATTTTGGTTTCCATCTCGATCGGGAAAAACCGAAAGTTTTGGTTTCCATCTCGATCGGGAAAAACTGAACCGAACCGAAAAGGGTTCAATTTCGGTTTTGGTTTCCATCTCAACCGGAAAAAAACGAACCAAATCGAAAACCAAAACGGTTCGATTTCGGCTTTAGTTTCCATCTCGACGTGAAAAACCGTACATACTCAGTTTCCTCAATGACCGAACAAAACGAACTGATTTAAATTATATTACTTTTATTATATATATAATTTGATTATTTAATAAATAAAAAAACCGAAAACCAAGACTGAACCGAACTGAACCGTAAAGAATTTTGGATGAGAGAGCGGTAGATGGAGATGAGAAAGTCATAGATGAAGAAAAAACGAGATGGGGGAGGGAATAATCCAATGAATTCCATGGGTTATCGTATGGAATTATGAAATCCGTGGTTGAAGGAATTCAAAGGATTCCTTAGTTAATATTTTGTGAACCAAACAGTTCCATCAAATTCCGCAAACCAAACTTCCCGTAAGAATGTATAAAAGTTGTAAAAGAGCATCTCTAACAACTTCTCTAAAAAAATTTAAGATAGAGAATTAAAAGTCAAAATCTCTAAGATAAATTATGTTCATCTCCAACAGATTCTCTGTTTTAAAATTTTCATCACCAATTATATCATTTAAATATTCAATAATTTTATAATCCTAAACTTTTTATTTTTAGTTATTTAACATGATGTTAGTTTAAGCTTCATTAGTGGAATGAATAAAAAAATCGTTTATCTCTCATCTTTTTAGAGTTTTTAATAGAATTCTCTAAATTGAGAGTTTTCTCTATGATTCTCTATTTTAGAGAACAAGATAGGAAAGTTGTTGGAGCATTATAGAGAACAAAAAAATGATTTTCTCTATTTTGGAGAAGTTGTTGGAGATGCTCTAAGACTATCAGTACCGCACCCCTTTGAATGCGATGAACTCTGATGTCACCTCGACGTCACATTAGTTCTTCTCTTTCCTACTCTCTTTATCCTAAAATGGAGTACTACAACGGTAACCTAACCTTATCTTTATTGTTTTAATATATATGTATAAGAGAGAGAGAATGAGGATGAAAGAGCGAGGGCGGGTGTACTCGGGTTTGGAAACCCGAAGGGGTTCCCATGCGGCCTCACCCGCATCACCCGTACCACTACCCTGTGACCCTGTCGAACCCGCCAAGCTCAAAGGCCATACCCAAGGGATACCTGTGGGCGCTACTCATGGCCTAAGTTATTATATTTACAACGAATGTATAAAAGTTGTAAAATTTACATAGTTATTAAAGTTATTTTTCTGAAAAAAAGTTTAGGGCAACCCGACAAACATTCTAACTTTTAACGTTAAATGATTAACTTATTATATTATTTGATGAAAAACTATTAATTTTTTTATTTCAAATGATCAAGTCTCTATATGTTTTTCTTTAAATAAATAAATCATTAAAGTTTTGGAATTCCTATATCATTTTAACAAACAAAGAAACAATCAATCTTATCATTTCCAAACCCCACGTCATTCATAACCATGCAAAGTATCGTTCCCCCTTGCCACTCATCGTTGTTTGTTCTCCATGTCACGCTATTGGTCCTTATACATTATTGATCTCTCCTTTTTATCTATATTTTATCTTTTTAAAAAGGAGAATCAAAAGATAAAAACAAATCATAAAGATAAATATTGGTGGTAAGGGGCAACGGTGTAATAGGCGACATAGTAAATGGACAACACCGGGGCAACCAGGTGTGACGAGGGGGAGTGATATCAGTGTTTATATGGGTTTGAATCACGTATGCTTTGGGAGCTGTAAAACTGATTTAGTTTTTTTTAACTTTAGAACGTTCATATTCTATTATCAATAGCTTTTCTTTTGGATTAAAAAGATGTAACTAACCAATTTTTAAATGTCCGATGGTTTATATTATTGAAATTAGATGTTTAGAGACTTAATAATTCAAAATGAGAAAGTTCAATAATTTTTCATTAAAAAAATAATTCAGGAACTTAATCATTTAAAATAAAAGGGTTTAATTTTTGTTCACTCAAAACAAAAATAGTTAAAGAACTTAATAATTCAAAATGAAACAGTTTAATAATTCAAAACCAAATAGTTGGGTTGAACTTTTCCCTATTTTTCTTAAATTGTCCCTTCAACTAAAAATTATAATATTTATAGAGTACCCATATTTTTACCTATCTACTGCTTCCAACCATATGCATGTGCTGACATATATGCACACATGATTAAGTGGTGGTCAATAAGTTTTTTGGTCGAGCTCAAATCAAGGTTTGTACTATTGAACATATGACATACATTTTTCAAACTACAATCAATAAAGTGTTTTTCTTGTTTGTTTAACATGGTTACTAGTGAAGAATTCATAATGCATGGCGACCAAGCGCACATCACACACGCTTTAGCAAGTAACAATATATTATGATTAGAAAGAAAGTAAGATGGTTTATTACAAAACTAACGTAACACATTAGAAAGATAAGTTGACATAACACTGATACAAAAAGAGTATTAGTGCTCTTTTTTGAGTTTCTTTGTGGACAAAATAGAAGGCAAAACTTCAACAAAACAAAAACAAAAATCACACTTTCTTTCGCAATGGTGTTTCCTCCTCCAACTTTTAGGACAACTAGAAGTGCAAGACATTTGTCTTTAGTTTTATGTTGTAAGGACTTCCGTTGGTGTTGTTTGTTCATTTCCAAAGATTTTAAGTGCATTTTGTGATGATAATCATGTTGATTTAGGCAAATGATGATTGGCAACCCTCAACCAGTCCCACACGAAACCTGCCTCCAAGGACAACAATAGAAGGGGTATTTCTTTTTATGGCCTACTCAGTGGTTGAGCCTAGCGAGGATGCCCGTAATCGAATACATGGCTTGTTTTGTATTTGCGGAAAGTGGACTCACCCATTTGCCAACATAGCTATACACTAGATGCAATAATTATGTTGATAATGACGATCAATATGTTAATTAAGTATGATGTATATGCTCAATATAAAAAATGAGGGCGTTATATTGTTGTTTCACTGTAGTCAATTATGTTCACCCCAACCTCCAATGATGAACCAACAAATCCACCACCACTTGAGTTGATTCACCAACGACCACCAATCATTCTCATTCATTTGATCCACATCACAACCTCTTATCTTGCATCACTAAACAACACAAAGATGTAGGATTTGCAACCCATGGTCAAAGTTCAATTTCGATCCACCACCCATGATACTTATTGGTTTGGTTATTTTGAACTGACAATTTTTTTTTATCAGAAGTTAAATTTAAAAGATAACGGTAAAAGATCAAAATATTTGAACATAATATCTTCCTGTTTTTCATTAATAATAATAAAAGCCTCTTATGGGTAGATCACAAAGTGGTTGCAATTGGTGAAGCTATTAAAGAAGATGTTGATAGTTAACCAATAATTTATTTTCATTCTTAAAGCTATCGAAGAAAAACTAAAATTCGGGTGTTCAAAAGGATGAACTAAAAGCAGCATTAAATGAACTACAAAAAATTGTTAACCTTACATTGTGCTTGACTTATAGATTTATGTTAACTATGGCCGCTTGCGCCATAGTTATCTTATTAATTTATGTTACATTTCAAATGTTTTTTGATGATCTATTTCATTATATTTTTATAACTTCCCTTCTCTCCAGCGACGCGGGGCTAAAAAAACCTGGTTATCCTTACTTTGATGGGTTTAACGGATGAAAATTACTGACAAACTCTAATCTCTTTGTTTTCTTTTTGGATTCGTGTTGCTTTTTTCTCTATAATATATAGTAAAACGCATGGATTTCTTGTGTTGAATTTTTTCCTTTCTCAAATGAATCCTAATTTAAAGGTTTTGCCGCATTCGGTGATCCAATGCTTTGAGGAGAGATTTTATTCCTAGAGTATCTGTCGTGTATAAATTTCTTCCTGTCCCTGTTTTGTAACTTTTTGATGTTGCTTTGATTCAGGAATATCACATAACAATTAATAGCTTCATCGATCGAAGGGCTACCAAATTCCATTAGTTCATTGTCAAACATTATATTTAGTGCTACTAATTGTTTACTCTATGAAGCAAGAACAATATATAAAAGATATTTGAATCCATGATTTATCTTAGTGGGTTTTGTTTGGAATTATGTTTGTTAAGTTATGATTATATAGTTTTTTTGTTACAAATTACAGTATCTACCTTCAACTAATTAAGCTTAAGGTGTCATTTGCTGCACTTTGCTCATTACTATTACTCCTGAAGAATCTCTCTTGGCCAGTTTGGGATATGGCATTTAGTTTGTGTTTTGGGTCCAATAAGTGCAACCCATGTTTTCAAAAGTTGTTGGTATTTGATTTTCAGAAAGTTGTCGTCATAAAACAATCTTAAACTCTCCGTTTCTTTAACAATTTTAAACTCTCCGTTTCTGATTTGGTTTGGAATTTCATGCCTTGGTTTTCATAATGATGCATAGTTGAGGCTAAACATGGTTTTAGGTCTATAATTGTGAAGCAAACACTTGTTATAAAAGATACGTGATTTAGTGGGTTTTGTTTGGAATTATGTTTGGTAAGATGTGATTTTTTTTTTCTTCTAGTATCTACCTTCAACAGTTCAACTAGCCTAATGTGTAGGTTTCCTCTCCTTTATGTCCCTGTTTTTTGTTCTTGACCGGAATTAATTTTTGTTCGTCTATTATTTTGTTCATGGGAAGAACAATCAACTATCAGTATGTAATGCGTTAGCGTACTCATCAATCAACTCTAGCTAGCTTAAGGTTAACAACTTTCAGGTATGTTAAAATTTAAGAAGGTAAATAACTTTTTGGTGCTTTGAGTCCAATGAAGGTATATAACTTTTTGGTGAAATAACCAGGGTAAATATATGTCATAGCTTCAATGTATCTTGTTATATATATAGACATTGAGCATTATCATAAGAATGGAAATTCTAGACTGGTTGCTCGATCGTATAGATGATCGCATCCTTCATATGATATTACATGCGTAAATGATTTCTGTTAGAAATATAAAACAAGACCAAGTGTTTGTATGCCATGATGGTAAACATCATTATGAATGATGCAAGTTTAAGCTTCCAATTGATGATTTTCAAAAAGTGTGTGCTTCATTCTCTACTAATAGTGATCCATCAAAACATTGACTCCAATACCCTCAATTTCCCTTTACATTTTCTACATGGTTTAAATTTTATGATGCTGAATTAAAATATCAAAATATTTGGTGCTGGTATATATAGTGAAAATAATTTCCTTGGTTGGTGTTGACATAAATGCATAAATCAAAAGTCAAATGGTATTGTACAAAGTTGGTTCATCTCCAGTTTAGTAGAATAAGGTTTTTTACAAATTAAATCAATTTTTGTCCAAATGCATTTTACAAGTATGAAATGTGTGAGTCCGATATTCAACAAGAATGCAATGTAATGGATCAAGCAATCAGATATGCAAGTAATATGAAGAACACGACAATACGACAAAGCATATGACTAAAGTTGTTAGTTGCAAGAACATTTAATAACGTTAACTATCGACCCCTATATATAGAGCCGAAGTTACAAAATAGCCCCTAGAGTCTATGACTCTTCTAAGAGGCGCACAAAAGTATTGTTTTAAAACTATCTATTACATAATATCAAAAGACGCCCCTGACTTCTTTACAAACACAATAAGTCAGGTTCTAACAATCTCCCCCTTTGGGAAGAAGTCAGAAAGGCGGCGGATACTTCAAAGCTGGTTCCCACTGCGAGAGCTGCAGGTACTCGTCCCATTCGCGGATCGATCTCGTACGGAGCTCCATCGCAGTTTCCACTCTTCTCAGCATCAGTCTTTCTTTAAGCTTCACCTCGATCAGATTCAGGGCCTCCTTCAGCTTTCTCTTCCACTGAGTCCCCTTGTACATTGGCATGTTCTCCTCCATCAGACGACGCTTCATCCCGTTGTAAACATACAGCAGAGTGCCGTCACAGAAGCTAGACAGCTCACTGAAGCGCATGAATCTCCGCTGGTTCTTCCTGAAGGTGATGTACACAACACCATGCTCTGGGAGTTCCGTTGGGAAGTAGGGCATGTATTGGTCCAGTAGATTTGCCTCCAGGTTGGGACGGAGAAGATTTACCTTCTGTTGCTTGCTTTCGATCGCCATCTGATAGTCGGTGAGATGCGCGAGGTTGATCGAGTGGCGTACATATCTCTTGAGGACTTCCAGACCGTCTCTGAAGTAGCCTGGTTTCAGAATCGGGCCCTCAAGGTGTCTGATCAAAGTGAGAAGATCATCGAGATCTATGCTGTCCAGATCGGCTTCAGTGAACATGAAGTCTCTGAGTTCTCCGTCGGGCTTGCCTGGGTTGTACATCCGGACATGGAACTCAAGGAATAACTGGTGTCCAAATGTGTAAGGTCGGACATCAGTTACCTTGGTAAATCTGAGCTTCCGTCTGATCTGCCCATGCTCGCTCCAGCTGAGCTTCCTCTGGTAGATGTACGCGGTACGGCGGCGACGCTTCTTGACATGAGACAGGCCGAAGAAGACTTTCTTGGACCACGAGAAGAGGCGTTCCTGTTGGAAGATCCGTGTGAAGGATTCCTCTAGGAAGGGCCTGAAAATGACGGTGTGGTTCCAACCCAGTCTGATCGGTTGTTGACCTGTGAAAGCTTCTGGCGTCTGTACCGTGGGAAGAAAGGCGTCGTACTCCTCACCAGAGACAACGTCATCTGATCTCTTCCAAAACCGAAGGCTCTGGGCATGCTGGTTCAGGATCTTCCTTCCCTCGTCAGAGATACGAAGGTCGGAGGGATCCAACGGCGCGGTGTTTGGATCGATCAGGTCAATGGCAGGAGTCACCTTCTCGTGAGGAAACTGGACGGTCGTACCCACGGGGATAGCCTCATATCTCCAGTTCGCTGCCTCTGCCGGGATCTCTTCATCGGAATCGTCGTTCACAGGATCTGCCGGATCTGCAATATCGGCAGGCTGATCTGCAGGTGGAGTGGTGTCAACTGGTGTGTCATCGGCGGCGGTTCCGGAGCCGGAGGGAAGGTCAAGGCGAGCCCTCTTGGACGTACCCTCCCCCTCATGAGGATTGGCGGCGTCGTCCGGATCATCATGCCCGCGCTTGGAGGGTTGAGCCTGAGACCTGCAAGTTGCCTCAAGCTCGCGGATCCTCCGCAAGGCAATCTCTAGCTGCATATCCCTCGTGGCTACCAGCTGCTTGTACTGATCCACCTGTCTCTGAAGGGCATCGTTCTGAGTGGTGAGCTGAGCGATGACAATCTGGTGCTCGGCTTCAGAGACAAAGCCGGGAATCTCCTCAGCTATAGGTGGTGGTTGGAGACGGAGGACGGGAGTAGGAGAACGGCTCGAATCGCCGAAAGACGGGCGCTCCCCTTCCTGGAACTTGCCTTTGATAAGGCGTCTGGCTTCGTCCAGTTCCTTCTGACGGTCCTCGTCGGCTTTCCGCAGGGCCTCGAACTCGGCTCGACGGGCTTGGTCTTCCTGTTCCTTGACTGCTAAGGCCCTTTCAATAGCCTCTAGTCGTCTGTCTTTCGCCGCGTCGGCCTTCTCTATGGCTTCCAACCTGCTTTGGACAGCTTTAAGGATGCCGTCCGAATCCCTGGGTTCCAAACTCGAGAGGGTCAACACCGGTTCATTTGCGAAACCGGTGGACAGGGAAAGCCCCGCAAAGGTGCTCCCTTGGCCCGCGCTGACGACTGGTGTAGCGTCAAGTGCAGCGGGGCCTCGAGTGGAAGTCGCCAGATGTGAATCTAGGGGCTCTAAGACTCGATGTGGTGCGAAAGAAAGCGAGTGCTGGGGATGAGCATCTCTAGATTCAACACCGATCAACTCCGAATGAGTGAAAGGTGGAATAGGTGGTATAGCCCCGTGATCTGATGAAACGACCACCTGTTGGGAGGTGGTCGAGTGGATGGCTTGGGTGTGCATTTGCGTTGGTTGGCTGCCAACGACTTGACTACTCGGCATTGGCCGAGTAGGATCTGTGTGGGATGCCTGTGTGGAGGATAGACTCATGGATGGATGGGTTCCGATTTCTGGCTGCCTAGGGTGGGCCACTTCTACCTCGGCCTCTTGTCGGGTGTCTACCAACTCTACATCCTGTTGGGCCTCTTCTTCTTCGGCCTCTTGATGTACAGGACCCTGGCTCTCTCCCTCGAAACCTTCACTACCCGCACCGATCTTCATCCAAGATTCGCTCTCAGCCTGATCGGCAGCCTCGGTGTTCAACGTTCGTTCTTCCGTCCCGGAGTAATCAAGTAATTGGACGGAGTCGCTAGCGTTGATGGAGGAAGTGGAGACGTCGTCGTCTAAGGCCTTGCCTTTACCTTTTCCTTTCCCCTGTCCTTTTCCTTTGCCCTTACCCAGTCCCTCTGCCGGGCGTTCCTCTGGATCGGAATCTGGTGGCGCCGTGTCCGACGAGCCGCTGGAAGGATCACCAGAAGGATCCGTCGGAAGTCTAGAGGTGGTGGCCTGAGGGGGCGGAGAAGTATGGGCTGGTTCTTCTTCTTCAGGCGAAGCAGCAGTGACCTCTTTTGGAGATCCAGGAGGTGTAGGTCCAGTGGCATCTCTGGGAGTAGAGGGTTCCTGGTCTTCTGGGGACTCGGGCACAGTCGGGAGCCCTGGAAGTCTCGTCGTGGAACGACGTTGCGGAACGTACTCCTTTACTCGGGGAGTCGGCAACTGTGGATCATCGTTCATTCGTTGGCGAATGCGACTGAGCCTTTCTTCTCGAGTCTTTGGAAGATCGGAAGATGTAGAAGCTTCGTGAGCGGTCATGGATCTGCGGATGATACTACCCAGGTTTTCCCTCACGTCAACTCTCATCACACTTCCCGAGCCAGAGGCCCCCCCAGTGGGACCCCGGGTCCTCGGACGTAAGGCCCGAGGACTAGAAGGGACGGGTTGCGCACCCTGGGCAGGACCTTCCGGTTCTGGATGGTCCATAGGTGCGACTCCTAGACCTAAGCGATTCCTATACCTAATGACGCTCGGTGCTCGCTGGTTCAGGCCGTTGAGGACGTGATCAGGAATCTGCATCTCGTACTGGCCTTCGGTGTAATCACGCTTGGCTATCCAGCTGATCTTCTTCGGTTTGATGATAGAATGACCGGAGCGGCGTGGAATGTCCGGATTGCGTTCCATATGGTCACGGATGATGAGACCATAGAACCGCAACCATGGAATGGAGTGATGTCTGGTGCGCTCCCTGGTCGTCAGATCCTTGGTGATGTCGAGCCATAACTGGGCGGCGATGTCGATGTGGCGTCCGTAGGCTACGGAGTGAAAGATATGCCAGAAGGATGTCGTAGCTTTGTCCAACCCTTTCGTCTTTGAAGACAGACACCTGTTCATCAGGTTGTATAGTTGAGCCCAGATTGGTGGTAGATCGCTCGTGGTGATTTGAGACACGCCGTTCACA
The DNA here is from genome assembly GCA_030169165.1 of Centaurea solstitialis. Taxonomy (NCBI): domain Eukaryota; kingdom Viridiplantae; phylum Streptophyta; class Magnoliopsida; order Asterales; family Asteraceae; genus Centaurea; species Centaurea solstitialis. Next base: position 72,671,081 of record CM058042.1, on the reverse strand, counting down.
TCCTTGGTGACCCCGAGAGCTAGAAGTTCGCTCAACAGAATGGGCCCCGAGACCAGCTCGTCGAACTGCTGGTGGCCGCCATCAGTAGCGGCAGGGAGGCGAAGGATTCGGCGGATATCCTCCATAGAGATGACCAGTTCGGTGTTATCCACTCGACCAATTATCGAGAAGACTCCGAACCTGGTGTCCAGAACAGCTGTCTTCCAAAACTGCTGCAGGTAAATGCCCGGTACATCTGCAGTGGCCGTCATGGCGTAGAGGATAGGATGAGCTCGTAGGATCTCCCGTACGATCGTGTGTTGCATCCGGACAGTAGAGAGGATCACATACTCGTTGTTCTGAAGTATGTGAACCATGTCCGTCGGCTCAATCAGAGCTCGATCAGCTTCTGGATCAATGGGGGAAGAAGGGTGTTCTCTCTGGTTTGCCATTTCTGACATAGACAGATAATAATTGTAAAAGTTAGTCCCTTCTTAACACGAATTATGTGTTCTGACAAAAATTCGGCAGAGTTTCGACTAGTCGCGAGTCAGTTTATCGAAGATTCCCGAGGGAATCTTTAAAACTGAGTCGAACTTGTAAAACGGATTCCCGCGAAACTCATGTCGAGATTTTTTAATAAAACCAGAAACAGGATTCGAAGCCACAGATTCAGGACCGGCTTAGAACTCGAATCGGTCTACGGACAAATCCCGTAAGGTGATTTGTTAAGAACGTTTCTCGTTTAAAGCAGAGTCCCGAATCGGGGGTATGAGTCCCGAATCGGGGGTTAGTCAGAAACACATATGCAATACTGAAGTCCCGAATCGGGACATATAATACACATTTAAGAGTCCCGAATCGGGGGTTGTTAAGTTACATAAGTATGAGTCCCGTATCGGGGAATTGAGTAATATGAGTGACCCGAATCGGGATTTGAAATATACTAAACAAAAACACCCGAATCGGGAGATTGAAATTCCCGAGTCGGGAATTCAAGAGTCCCGATACAGGAACATGTGAAGTCCCGAATCAAGAACAAGTGTCCCGCATTATGAGTATTCGAAGAGTCCCGATTCGGGACTCGACGAACTCAGAGACAGTCTTCGCGACTGTTGGTATTCCAGAGTCCAGATCGACCCAAAAACGATTCAAATCAATCCTAAACTAGTTCTATGAAGTACATTACTGATTTAAACACGTTTAGACATAAGAATTGATCAATCTAACGTCCCGAAACTCGAATCCAAGGATCTTGGAGTCTCGGGTTTATCCAAAGAGTTTAGGCTTCAATCCGATCAATAAACGACGTTGTTTAGATGAATCTGAATACATTAAGTCGTTAGAAATCATACCAGAATCGTAAAGACGTAATCGGATCGACGAACGGATCGATAACGAACGCTCGGGGAAGCCGGGAAGTCGATGGATCGAACGGGGTGTTCTTCGTGTTCTTGATCGTCAGAGAGAAAACTGATAAGCGGTTTTGAATTTTGAAAGTGATAACTGAATGCAGTTATCAATTCCCGCTTTTATATATTTTGATAGCTTATCAGGTATTTTGAAAATTTTATCTGATAACTGCTCTCACAGATCACGACTATCAAGAAATGACGAAACGAACCCCGAACATAAGATTTTAAAGAGTTTCAAAACTTCCCCTGAACTTGTGGTTTTCAAAAGTTTACAAAAACGGTCCCTGAACATTGAAGTTTTGGAGACTGGCAGAACTGGTACCTGAACTAGTCAGAATCAGAACTTGTCGCTTCTAGTCCCCTTAACTTAACAAGTTCATAGAATTTACAAGTTCAGCCCCTTGACGTTTATTGAAACGACTAACCTGGAATTTCCGAGATCGGATGAATCACCGAGTCTGACACGAATGGTCAGAAATCTTATTTTGAATCCCGGGTCCTGAACTGAAGTATTCAGAAACCGTACGTCGGTTCTACAACCTGCGTGAAATATTAGGAAAGGTATCCAATGCAGATTGGATCCGACACAGTTAGATTTAAACAACATAAAAAGGCTCCCCCTAGATATATGCGACACAGGAGCTCCCCCTGCACACATGCATAATTATTAACTACTGGCTCCCCCTAGAAATCTGCCGGGGGATCTAGCATGCCCAATTTACTAAGTAAATAGTAATGGCGCTTCTCGTCAAAAGCTTTAGTGAACAGATCAGCTATCTGACGTTCACTTTCAACGAAAAACAGTTCAACGTTACCTTTCTCGACGTGATCTTTGATAAAGTGATATCGAATATCAATGTGTTTCGTCCGAGAGTGTTGAACTGGATTTGCCGCAATCTGAATGGCACTGCTAGAATCACAGTAAATCGGAATCCGGTGCATGGTGTACCCATAGTCTGCCAGTTGAATTTTCATCCAAAGAACCTGTGAACAGCAACACGCTGCGGCGACATATTCTGCCTCAGCTGTTGAAAGGGATACACAGTTCTGTTTTCTTGAGGACCAACTCACTAACTTGTCCCCTAGGAACTGGCAGGCTCCTGACGTGCTCTTCCTGTTTAACTTACAGCCTGCATGATCTGAATCTGTAAAAGCTGTTAGTTCAAAACCAGAATCCTTAGGGTACCAAAGGCCAAAATTAGGTGTGCCCTTCAGGTACTTAAGGATTCTCTTGACAGCCCCGAGATGTGACTCTCGAGGGTCGCACTGAAAACGAGCACAGACACATGTGGCAAACATGATGTCGGGTCTACTTGCCGTGAGATAAAGCAGAGAACCAATGATCGCACGATAAACTTTTTGGTCAACTGGATTACCAGACGTATCTGCATCCAGTTGGAATGACGTGGACATTGGAGTTGAAGCAGACTTAGGTCCAGTAAAGTCAAAGCGTTTTAAAATGTCAAGAGTATATTTGGACTGGTTTATAAAAATCCCTTGTGGGGTTTGACGGACCTGTAGTCCCAAGAAAAACGTAAGTTCGCCCATCATACTCATTTGAAATCTGGACTTCATTATCTGCTCAAACTCGGTGCAAGACTCAGGATTCGTAGATGCAAAGATGATATCATCCACATATATCTGCACTACAGTCAAGTGATTACCTGACCTTCGAAGAAACAGGGTAGGATCGACAGTACCCTTATTGTATCCGGACTCAAGCAAGTAAATGGTAAGTGTTTCATACCAGGCACGAGGTGCTTGTTTTAATCCGTAAAGTGCTTTGTCGAGCACGTAAACGTGTTCCGGGTACTTGGGATCAACAAATCCCTCAGGTTGCTCAACATATACTACTTCTTGAAGTTCTCCGTTCAGGAACGCGCACTTGACGTCCATCTGGAAGACCTTCATGTTCTTGTGAGCTGCATACGCGAGAAAAATCCTGATGGCCTCAATTCTAGCCACCGGAGCGAATGTCTCGTCGTAGTCGATGCCTTCCTGTTGACGGTATCCCTTGGCGACCAGACGAGCCTTATTACGGATAATAAGATCGTTTTCATCTTTCTTGTTGCGGAAGATCCACCTCAAGTCAATGATTCTGATTTTTCTTGGTCTTTCTACAAGGCGCCAGACTCTGTTTCTCTCGAATTCGGCAAGCTCATCCTGCATGGCTCTTACCCAGTCAGGGTCAGTAAGAGCGTCCTGGGTATTGGTTGGTTCAAATTTACTCAGGAATCCGCCGAAGAGGATCAGGTTTTCATCATTCTTTGAAGAGCGAGTTGTCACTGGAGCAGATGGACTACCGATGATGTTGGTAGTGGAATGGCTTCTGGTCCATTTTCTGGAATGGGGAATAGGATCGTATTCCATGTTGTTTCTTGAGTCATTCTCATCCCGAATGGAGGAGGAGAGAAGACTAGCATCCGTATCAGTATTCAACACAGTCTCCGGACGGGGTTCACGAACAACTTCAGCATACGTTCTTGATGGAGAAGGTGGCGGAACAACTTCAGGAATTGGTGCAAGAGCAGTAGACACTGTCTGTTCTCGGACCGCTTCGACTGCAGTTTCAGGAGAGGGTTGTGTTGAAGAGAGCTGAGAGGGGGAGAGAACAGTTTCCTCAATCAAGGTGTTAGTAGAGGATTCTGTTTCTGTGATTGGGTTAAGTACAGACACCGGTTCTACAGAGTCAGAAGAGGTTTCTCCTACAGCGGTAGAACAGGATGTGCTCTCATTCACGAATGCATCTGCGGATATGGTTGTTGATGAAGGAATGGAATGATTAGCAGGAGCAGGAACAATGATTGGACCAACGAGGGTCGTTAGATCAAATTCTGCTAAGTCAGCAAAATCAATTCCAAGCGAGTTAGTGGGAACAGTTGTGCTCGATGGTGAAACAGTGTGCACTTCAGGGAAGACAGAACTATCTGAACTAGGGCTGGCATTAGAATACATCTCAGTCTCAGAGAAGTCAACGTACCGACTTTCAAAGATGGATCGGGTCCGTTTGTTGTAGACACGGTAAGTCGCTGAGTTATGTGAGTATCCAATAAAGATAGACTCATCCGACTTAGCGTCAAACTTTCCCAGATCATCTCTGTTGTTCAGAAGATAGCATACACAACCGAAAACTCTAAAGAATCTAATATTCGGCTTACGCTTGTTGACCATTTCGTACGCGGTTTTACCAGTCCGCTTAACGATTAGAGTCCTGTTCTGAGTGTAACAGGCAGTTGATACAGCTTCAGCCCACAGGGATAGAGGTACACCAGAATGTGCTATCATGGATCTAGCAGCTTCAACCAACGTACGGTTCTTTCTTTCTACGACTCCGTTTTGCTGGGGAGTACGTACGGCAGAGAAGTTGTGAGAGATGCCCACTTCTTCAAGGAAAGACTGGAGTTTCACGTTTCGAAACTCTGTACCGTTGTCGCTTCTCAGCTTTTTCACCTGACGTCCCAAGAGGACTTGGATACGTTTGATGAAGGCGATGATTAGATCAGCAGCGTCAGATTTGGCTCTGAGGAATTCGAGCCATGTGTACCGAGAGTATTCATCGACAAGTACAAGCATATATTTCTTGCGTGCAAGACTTTCGACTCTCATCGGTCCACAGAGATCCATATGCAGCATGTCAAGGGGATGGTGACAGTTTGTCTCCATCCTTGGAGGATGCGAACTCTTCTTCATTTTCCCTTTCTCACATGCTGAGCATAGGGTGTCTTTAGAAAGTCGCGTCTCCGGTAGACCATTGACAAGGTGTTTAGATACGAGCTTGTTCATATCCCTGAAGTTCTGATGAGACAGACGCTGATGCCACAGCCAACTTTCTTCCTTAGTTGCTTTTGCGAGAAATACCACCGTTTCCAGTTGTTGAGGAACAGCATAAAACATTGTGGTATATAGGTGACCGTTCCTTCGAGCGCGTAGAATCACGTTCCCATCTTCGTCCTCAATATTGCTCCCGAGAATGAATGTCTTCACAAGATATCCTCCATCACAGAATTGGCTAGAACTGAGTAGGTTAAAAGGCAGTCCTTCAACATAGCGCACATTCTTGATGACGTGTTCTCCATTCGTCATGCTTCCATATCCTATGATCGGTAGACGTCTCTTGTCTACAAGCTTAACAAAGCCTTCAGCTCTAACGACGTAGTCGAAGAGGATGTTGCGCTGCCCAGTCACATGCCTGAAGGCTCCAGAATCAAAGTACCACATGTGACTGCCCTGCAATGCGCAAGATCAAATTTGTTTAGGAACCCATTGCCACATGGGTGTCCTACCATTAGAAACAGATAAAGCAACCGGTGAAGTGTCCTTTTCAGATTTCTCCTTAGGCTTAGGAGACTTCACAGGAGGCAAAGCATTTGGCTTTGTCATTTTCTCTTTTCTTTCCCGGTGAGGACTACCTGACTTACTATAAGCATTTGCATTACCAGGCATATCAACACGCATGTAATTATCAAACAAAGAACATATATGATTTTTGAAAGCTGTTAGATTATCAGAATTCGCTGAGCGATTAATGTGTACAGACTTTGATTTTATGTTTGAATTACAACTAGGTGGGTTGTAGCCAAGACCAGCATGATCATGACCACCCCATTTAGGGAAAGCATTAAAAGAGTTCTTCTTCTTCCGATATCTCCTTCTTCGTGGCTTCACATTCGCAGTTCCATCACCTGTCCTCGCATCTGCATGAAAAGCAAGTTGTGAGTTGGGTGACGGTTTAACTAGAATGGATTGACCACCTTTGAAATTTGCGGTGGTTTGATAAACTGATTTTAACATTTTCAAAGGTTGTTTAGGTTTGGAGTTCTCACCCACAACAAATGAACTGGAATGAAAGTCTAGTCCCTTAATAGGTTTTACCAGGCTACTTGTATCAGTAGATTTTGAATTCCATGTCCGTGTTACTGTGGGTGTGTGTGGCTTAACTGACTTCCCTTTGTCAGTACCAACACTTTTTGCACTTTCAGTGTTTATCACAGACACTGATGCAAGTGGCTCAGGAGAACAGATTTGCTTTATAGCAGGTGCCTTTGGCAAAACAGGTTTTCTTGGTATATAACCTGAAGGAGGATCATCAGCGTCCAAAAACACCTTTACATCATACACAACATTAGGATCTAGTACTAGTTTAGGTTTGGTTGACCTAATGTCTGGTGTGATTGGTGAATTGTATGTGCACGAATCCCAAGAGTCAGATTCTTCTAAGAAGGACACCCGACTTTTCAACTGATTGATTTGACAACATTGATTCGCGAAAGTTTGACCAAACATCAGTTCCTTTTCATAAAAGAAGTCCTTTTCTATTGTGTTATTAATAAATTGGACGACTAGTTGTGTTTGGAGATCCGCAAATTTGTTTTTAAAACATGAGCATGAAAACTCTGCGATCTCACATTGGTTTGACATATTAATCCTTTCGGCATTTTCCTCATGATAACTATGTTCCAATGATTTGATATGGCTGTCTTTTTCAGAAAGAATTGACTCAAAGTTCTTTAACTTATGGCGACAGGCATCAAGTTCTACGGCTTTGGACCTAAGATGGAACAATTCCTTCTCTACACACACTGGGGCAGGAGGCTGAGTTGCGGAAACATCCAAAGGTTGGATAACATCAGCGTCCTCGGATGTATCTATCTCCCTAGTGTCATAGCTAAAGTTTAAGTCCTCATAGTTGATGGGTGGCATTGCTACCTTAGGTGTCCTAGCTTTGATGCCTTCCCAGCTAGTGAAAATATTCTCTGGATTACTAGCGGGGGTAAAGATGGGACCTTTAGCAACAGGACTGGAAGGTGGACTACTGGTTGAACTATTTGCAGGACTGGTGGTAAAAGATACGGCTTTTCCATCTATTATTTCTGTAAAGGTCACAGTCTGCATCACATAGTTGTCATTGTCTTGTCCTTTGACTGACCTAGGTTCAGGTTTGGAAGCACTCATACTGTCAAAGTTGTATAGATGTGCAGGTGCTTTCTCAAGAATGTTTTTCTCTGAATGTCCCAACCCAGGTTTGGCTTGATAAAAGGGATGTTGAGTGGTTTGCTTGGTAAGCAGACTCAAGGTATGTTCAGATTGTCCTCTCTTTAAATTATTTTCCTCAAGCTCTTCGATTTTTACAAATAATTTTGTTCTTTCCAAGGAAAGAAGGTGAAACTTGAGCTTGAGTTCTTCACGACTACTTTCAATTTCGTCGTGAGATCTTTGAAGATCAAGGAGCTTGTTTTCGAGGATAGATTCTCTAATCCCAGACTCAAGTTCCATTCTATTAAAGTTCTCGGTGAGGTCCTCTAAACCACTTTTATAAACAGCACTCTCTATTCTGAATCTCGCGACGAGAGCTCTTTCCATTTGGAGTTGGCTCTTAAGTCTTAGAGTTTCAGACATAGACAGTTCATCAGGTATTGACAATAATGAACAAGAATGTACCTCAGATTCTTCTTCAGTAGAGTCGTTTGGGGAACCAGAAATACATGGTTCCTCAAAGTCAGCCATGAGGCAGTGTCCTTGTACTGCTGATGGGCCTTCATCATCTGAGTCTTCTGGTTCCATGATCCAGTCTTCCTCATCAGCTAACAGCACCTTGCCTTGCTCTTTCTTCTTCATCACGGCAGCCTTCTTCTCAAAGTAAGCAGAGTCTTTGAGCTTCTTCTTGCAATCCGATGCATAGTGACCCGGGTCACCACAGTTGTAGCAAGTGGGAACCCGAGCGGGGTTTCTGTTTTGATTGGCTGCAGGAGGAGCCTCTAGAGCTGGGAGTTTGTTCTGTTGTGGAGGTTCGGTTCCACCGGTGTTGTTGTGCTGACGACCATCATCATTAGTCTTTTGGTTCTGGTTGTTGTAGTTAGAACCAGATTGGTCGTTCCACCTTTGATTGTGACCACCTCCTTGATAACCTCTGTTACCGTGATAGTTGTTGGAGTTGTACTCCTGATCCCTTTGCTGTTGCTGGTTGTTGTTGTTGTAGCTTTGTCTTTGATCTTGATAAGATCCTTGATAGTTGTACCCAGGCCTATCACGTTGTTGATAGTTGTTTGTTCTTCCTTGATCGTTTCTTTGGAAGCTTTCTCTTGACTGGTACCCTCCTTGGCTAGACTGACCTCCCATAAACTGAGGTCCTTGTCTGAATCTGTTGAAGCGTTGGGGATTTCCCCGGAATTTAGCCATCAAGGCGAATGAGTTCTCCAGCTGAAACATCTCCTCTTCGGTAAGTCCATCATCAAGAACTACTGGTTCTTCAACGGTGTAGTTTTCATGAGAGGACGATCCTCTATTTGACAATAAAGCCAAGGTAGGAGGATCAATTGTCTTGTCAGTTTTACCGAATAAGGTTTCTTCATGAGGTAGCATCATGCTATACAGATCATGAAGTCCAAGCTGGCCAAGATTTTGGCTTACTTGGATGCTGATTGTGACAGATTGCCAGAGTTTGTTCAGTCTTTTGAGGAATTTTACATTCACCTCGTACTTGTTCTTCTCTAAGCCAAGTCTCCGCAGATCGTTTACACAGATGTTTAAACGATTGTAGGTTTCAGTCAGCGTCTCTCCCTCGCGAGCACAGAAGCTTTCGTACGCGTTCATAGCGTTCTCCTTTTGGCCTTCTAGTGCCTTGTCACCACCCTGCATTTGCTGTTCAATGCCCAGCCACATTGCTCTGGCATCTTTACAGCTGTCAACCCTCGCGAACATGTCATTAGGTAGAGCCATAGTGAGTAACGTGAGAGCACGTTTATCAATGGCTACCCTGGCTCGTTGTTCATGAGTGAACATGTCGTAAGGTTTTTCAACCTCATATGCAGGTAGATAGGGAGTGACATCGGTTCTGGCTACTTCAGCTACAGTAACCGTTGGTCTGATGGTCCCTCAGTGATGGAGACCATCAGTTTGTCATCCAGTAGGTCGAGGAAGTTAATCATTCGGCGTTTCCATTGCTGGTATTCGCCGACGACTAATACTGGAGGTCGTGTTTCAGAACCAATACTGATTATTTCTTTTGACATTGCGTCCTTGGAAGTAGGATCTGTTTTGAGTAGATTGTGATTTCTGATTGGACAGAGCTTCCGCGCTTAAAGCGTTTCTTTTATAGAAATTCGAGAATTTCAAAAAGAAAGGCTAAGGCGGGAAAGACTGCAAGTCCCGATTCGGGAGTTACAAGTCCCGATACGGGAGTGAGACTGAGTCCCGATTCGGGAGTTTAAGCCAAGTCCCGATTCGGGAAATGAGAGTCCCGATTCGGGAATTCAAATTTCCAATCCGGGAGTGGCAAAAGATCCGACTCGGGAGTGTGATAAGTTCCGATTCGGGAGTTTGAGATTTCCAAATCGGGAAATCAGATGTTCCGAATCGGGACACTTGTGTCCAATTCGGGAACTGATGTACCGATTCGGGAAATCAGAAACAACGTCAGATTTCTGTCCAAAACTACCAAAACACTCGCTCTGATACCAATTGTGAGTCCGATATTCAACAAGAATGCAATGTAATGGATCAAGCAATCAGATATGCAAGTAATATGAAGAACACGACAATACGACAAAGCATATGACTAAAGTTGTTAGTTGCAAGAACATTTAATAACGTTAACTATCGACCCCTATATATAGAGCCGAAGTTACAAAATAGCCCCTAGAGTCTATGACTCTTCTAAGAGGCGCACAAAAGTATTGTTTTAAAACTATCTATTACATAATATCAAAAGACGCCCCTGACTTCTTTACAAACACAATAAGTCAGGTTCTAACAAAATGTTTACATTACAAGTTTATGGGGTTGGAAATGACTCACCTTTTTTTTTACTTCAAATGTTGGAGTTTCATCTTTTTCAAGAGTTAAATTATTTTAAATGCATCATCTTTCATGACCCTCATGGAAAAATAGCAAAACAGTAAAGATAGGAATGAAGTTATGAAACTTTGTCATGCATGAGTTCCACAAAAAATGCACACCTAACTTATTGCATTTCATTAATTTAATTAAACTAGTTGATAAGCCCGGGCTTTGCACCGGATTCATGAATAGTAGCTACGGACACTTTAACATATTTCAGTCAATATACTATATATGACTAAAACGTAAAATGAAATATAGAAAACTAAAAGATATAAAGTGAATAAATATTATAAGTTTAGGGGGCTGATATGTAAGTTTAAAGGTGGATATAGGATTCGGGTCGATTGGATCGTATATATATATATATCGTATATAATAAAATAGATACATGAAAAAAATATTCAATACTAGGCTCGTTTCGATCTTATCGACGATACGTTATAATGACGCAATTTGTTAACATTAAAACGTATTTTTTTAACATATTTTAGATTGTATCGACAATACGATTATAATGGTGTAATTTGTTAAAATTAAAACGTATTTTTTAAACGTCTTTATATCAATACACGATATATGACTAAAACATAAAATGAAATATTGAAAAGTAAAAGGTGCAAAGTGAATAAACCTTTTAAGCTCTAAGTTTATGGGGCTAATATGTAAATTTGAAATGGATATAGGATTTAGGTCGGTTAGAAGTTGAAACGTATATAATAAAATAACTACGTCAAAAAATATTCAATATTAGACTCATTTCGATCGTATCGACGATACGAATATAATGGCGTAATTTGTTAAAATTAAAACGTAATTTTTAAACGTTTTTAGCCAATACACGATATGTAAAATGAAATATTGAAAAGTTAAACCTTATAAGTTGATGGGGCCAAAAATGTAAAATTGGAGATGAGTATAGACTAGAGGATGCGCGGGTCATGGGCGAGTTTGGGACAAAAATGAGAGAGGAAAGGGTGGGTTTGGATCGCGGGTCGGGTCGGGGCATGGGTGGGTCGTTGTTGGGCCAGGGAGCCTGCTGCTTGTATATTATAGATAATATCTAATTACTATATACTACTTTTTCTTTTAACTCTTTTTTAATTGTTTCTTTTATGTCTGCATGTGTAGAAAACTAAACATGGTCAACCACACTTCTATTGCCTAAGCCATTTGGTTAACCACACATTTTCGTTTCTACAGTTGAAGTCGTGATCGTCTTTACATTTTGCAGAAGATCTAACCATATATTTGTTGCAAATATATGGCATGGTCAATTTTCAACCATGAATTGAAAAGATCTGCTATTTCTTAAGCTTATTATGGTAGATTGGTTCTTAAAAATACACTTGATTAGTTGATTGTGAATTCTTTGTACATTAAATATTTTTCTCTTCGTTGTAACTATTTGATCCTTGCATTCTAAGGCCGTTTACCTAAATCTTTACCAATAACATTGTAATCCATCAAAACGATAGCTTATATTAATTTAAACTTATACTAAGTTGTAAAGGTTAAATGCAAATCCTATCATTATAATGTCTTAAAGTCTATTTCACAAACCTCTTAAAACTTCAAAATCACTTACATTTACGGCCCTGCTGCATTGCGCATGCATTTACTAATATACTCATAACTTAAATTTTATCAAATATAATTTGTTTATCAGCTAGTTTATCAGTCATCAATTAGTTTATTAGCTAGTTTACCAAATATAAATTTATGGTTGGAATACCAAATATAATAACTATTCAAATTCCATGGATGGATGGTTCAAATACAATAAACATTAAAATATAAAATACAAAATATACAGATAAATATAATCTATATATGGAATAAAACGAAATTTTATAAAATGTAAATATAATATAATTTATAAATATATAAAACATAAACAATTCATAAATATAAATATACACAATAAATATAAATATAATATGATTTATAAAATATAAATATAACTTTCAGTAAATTACACATTTGGTCCATGTAATTATTAAAATGATAAAATAAAGAAAATATGCTAAAAGGTTATATTTAACAAAAAAATTGGATGATCATTAGCATGAGAGACCAAATTCATAAAAATCTGCATACATGAAGGATTCTTTTGTAATAAATGAATATGAAGAATCAAGTCCATAAAAGTTATCATACCTTAGGTACCAAAATCCATAATTTACTCTAAACTCTATGTGTAAATTTACATTGCGTTTGGTTCACATAATGAAATTTGTGGAAATTGGAATTTGTCAAATAGAATGAAATATCAAGGAATTTAAATGAAATTTAACCATGTTTAACCATGTGTTTTGGTTGGCAAGAACAAAAATGGAGTCTATAAGAAAATGAATATATTCATTTGGTTTATTGAATATTATATTGGCGGTGGGTTGGAGATGGTTAGTGGTGTTAATTGTGGCGGCTGTCGTGGTGGTGACGGTAACGACGTTGATGATTGCAAACGATGATGACGTTGATGATGGCAAACGATGATGGCCAAATGATGAGTGACAACAACGATTAGGGGTGATGGGTGGCAGTAAAGGTTGAGGGGGAACGGTTGTGGACGACAATCTTTGGGAGTGGATGCAACGACGAGTGACATCCATAATCATCTATAGTGGTAGGATGGAATGGAATGGAATAGACTAATATAAAGAGTATACTAATTTTTTTATAATATGATAGGAAGGAATTTAAAACCTAAGGAATTTATATTTCTATCATCTATAGAATTCAAACCCCAACGGGAACTCAAAGATGAACCAAACACATGAATAAAATATTGACCATTCTAATTCATTATAATTCCGTTGCATTCCAACGAATCAAACACCACCTTAGATTCTTTTAAGGAAAGAAAGAAAGAAAAAACTAAAATAACCTTTATTTTAACTGTTTTTATAACAGTCATAAATGCGAGGGCCAAATAAAACCTTTCCACATACTAGAAGGGTCTTCACAAAAAAATTATAAGGACTAATCCAAAAATTTCAACAAACCACAAGGACAAAAAACATGCAACTTTACTCTAAAGTTGAAAAGCATCTCCATCATCTTTCTCAAAATTTATTTAAAAGGGTTAAGTACATGGAAGTGTATCGAACTTGTCATGTTTTATCATTGTATGTACTTAACTTTAAAACTTACCGATTAATGTACTGAACTTGCTAAAATTGTCATTGTATGTATCCAACTTTATCAAAACCTACCATTTAATGTATTCAACTTATCACGAAAGTGTATCCAACTTGTCATGAAATACATTAAATGGCAATTTTAGAAAGTTTGATACATTAATTGGTAAGTTTTAAAGTTGAGTACATACAATGATAAAACGTGACAAGTTCGATACACTCCCATATACTTAACCCTATTTAAAATAGAGAATTAAAAATCAAAATCTCGAAAAAGAATATTGCTCTCATCTTCATCACCTTTTCATTTTAAAGATTTCTACATCAATTATAATATAAAAAATATTCAACCTATTTATTAAAAAAAATATTTTTCTCATCAAATTATTGTTTCAAGGTTTTTTATTGGTTAGTTTAAATGGTAATGATTTTTGGAGTTATATACATATTTGAAGAAAAAACTCATTTTTTTCATACTTTCTCCATTTTGGAGAAAGTTTTGGGAAAGCTTTTGGAGCACAAAAGATGCTAAGAATCCCTATTTTGTATTTTCTTCATTTTGAAAAAGCCGTTGGAGATGCTCTAAGAGCATCTCTAAGACTATCTCTAAGGCCATCCGCAATGGAGACCGGCATGGGAACGGTATGAAGGGCAGTACCAATGGCAACACCACTGAGGATGAATTGGTACCAAGCAACAAGCAAGAAAAACGGCACCCCATGCCAGTTGCCTATCCCACCCACCCCACCTCACCTTACCCTACTCTGTCTCTCCTTTCTCTCTATCTCTCTTTTTTTTTTTTAATTAATTATTTAGATTGGTATGAGGGTCAAGACCACTGTGGATGAATTGGTAAAATGTTGGTAAGATAGTGAAAAACTGATGTGGGGCTGAGGTGGCAGCTGGTACCATTGGCATGTGGTAAAACCATTGTGGATGGTAAGAGCTTCCTAAATTTTTCCAAAATAAATAATCGAAAGTCAAAATCTCCTAAAAATATTGTCTTCTTCTCCAACAGCTTCTTCATTTTGAAGATTTCTATATCAAATATAATATTAAAATATTATTTCTCTCTCTAACTTCTTATTTTCATGGTTTTATATTGATTCATTCAAATGGTAATCATTTTTGGGGTTATCTCCATATTTGAAGAAAATCCGTTTCTTTCTTCTACTTTTCTTCACTTTGGCTTATAGATATCGTGAAGCTGTTGGAGCAACATTTTAGTCCAAATTTTTTTTATATTCTTATTTCTTCTCCATTTTGAAAAAGCGGTTGGAGATGCTCTAAACATTTCTTCAAAATGGAGAATTAAAAAGCAAAATCTATAAAAAAAAGTTGCATTTATTTCCAACAACTTTCCTATTTTGAAAATTTCAACATTAATTTTAATATTAAAATATTTCATAAATTTATTTTAGAAAAGTTTCTCTCTTTAAATTATTATTTTAAAAAAATTTCTATCGATTCTTTCTCATTATAATCATTTTAAAAATAATCTTCAAATATAGAAAAAAAAAAACCCTTTTCCCCTTGCTTTCTTCATTTTAAAAATAAATTTTGGAAAAGCTCTTTGAAACTATTCATCCACCTAAAATCTCCAATTTTTTGTCTCTATTTTGGGATTACCAACTCGTGTTTTAATCACGGGATTTTCCACCTTTTAAAAAGGAAAGACAGACAGAGTTTGTGTGGAGAGAGATAAAGAACACAAAATTCTATCCTTGAAAGGAAGAGGGAGAGAATTGGAGGAAGAAGGGGGGTTGGTTTACTACTTGTTTCCTAAACCCTACTTCTAAATCCTTTTGCTCCAATCTTTCATTCCAATGGCTTGCAGACTTGCTCATTCTACTTTCCTTCTCAAGGTAACATTCATTTCTTCAATCAATTTGCTTCATTTTAATTAATTACCACTTTATTTGAAATACATTTGGTTTAATTTTAGGGTCCCCAACAAAAAAACCCATTGCATGGGCATAGACTCTATCCACCAGGTATCAATCCAATCCTTCTTTTACTCCACAAATGCATATCCCTCTTATTAAAGATGTTTGTTTGTTTGTTTGCTTAATTTTGGAAATTTCACTATTTCATTGTGCAAAGTCTGTTTCTGAAGAAAATAAACAGCATTTTGAGGTTAATTTGTTTGTTAGAGTTGATGATTCAAGTTGCCATGAGCTTTGTGGTTAACACAGACCTGCATTTTGCTTGTTTGATGTCAGACAGACATAATTGATGATCACTAGAGACTTTGGCTATGTTTGCCAAACTAGCTCATAACTTAGCTTATGACTGATACAGTAGTAGCTGATGACTGATAAGCTAGTTGATGAGTAAGTTGCGTTTGGCAAAAACTAGCTGATAAGTAGCTTATGACTGTAAAATGACAAAAAAAGAAAGACATGTTTAAAAATTGGTAGTGTAAAAAGTAGCAAGGATATATTTGGAATAAAAAAATAATAAGTCCCATAAGTCACCAAAACGCTAGTGAAAGTAGCTTTTCAAAAAGCTAGCTTATAAGTTAAGCTAGCTTATAAGTTAAGCTAGCTTATAAGTTAAACTTTTAAGCTAACTTATTTTTACCAAACAATGCCTTTGTTGCAAAAACTTCACCCCTTTTTCGCTGGGATAATTCATCATGGACATGTGTGTTTCAGTTGTGGGTGCGAGACGGATAGTTTTGAGACATTTGTTAGAGATTAAGAGCAAGTAGCTAATTAAAGTAGAAGTATGCTAAAAGTGATTGAGGTCCTTTTTGCCATATTTTTCAGGCTGTCAAGGGACGGACTTGGCCTCCGTGTTCCTTAGAACGTAGAAGATTTTTTAACGAATATTTTCGGTTCTAGGGGATGTCAAGGGGTCTTTTGGCACACAACCCTCATGTGTGGATTTCTTTATGATTGATGACTTGTTTGGTGCCATATTCTCATATCTCAAAAATAATACTGTAGAAATTCTTAGTGGATATAAAAAGTTATTGTTACTAATGCTAACATTGCTATACCAAGGCAAAGCAAACCGAACCAGACCAAAGGAATCTAATATATTATATATCCCACCAGGAGGTAGAGTCGGGGGTAAGATGTATGTAGACCTTACTAGTTACTTCTTTTTCAAGCGACATAGATGTTGTTTTGAAGAAGACCCCAACTAACTTCTTACTGTTGAGGTAATTGGCTAAAAGGTCGTGAAACTTTAGTTCCATATCTATATTATATCATTGAGCTTTAAGGTTACCTCTTAAAAACTCTTCATTTTTTAAACATACAAGTGCTAAAGCATTGTATATAGAGAAGGATGTTCAGGGGAAAACCCCTAAAAAGGAAAAACTAAAGAACACCTTGGTAACGTTTTATCTAGACGGTATGCACATGTGCATACAAGTAATCGAACTTGTTTTTTGGTTTTCATGCACATGTTACATATTACTTGTATGCACATGTGGATACCTTCTAGGTGAACAGTTACCATGGTGTTACTCAGTATTATATTATTTTGCGTTTTTCCTTGAACCTGATCCTATGTGTGTGTGTGTGTATCAATAATGCATACAAAACTTTTCATTTTTTACAATATTCCTTTTGATAACAATAAGAAGGGAAGCTTGAAGGGTTTTTGGAAACCCATATTACCCTTTCCATGTGAATGGATCAAGTTATTGTAACCCACATATCTGTCTCAATTCTTTTATAGAAAATCTAAAATCTAAATCGCTCTCTCAAAACCACACAATCCATAAAATAAAATCGAGAGAAATGAAGTAGAGATCTACTGCTTGGGGTACTCTTCTAGTCTATTATAATGTAAAAAAGTTTCAAGAACCATATAAAAATCTATGAAACTTTGGAAACCCTCTGTTCTTTGGTGGCTGTTTGTCTTACAAAACTATCCTCCAATCTTCAGTTTAATTACAAAAAGTGGGACCTTATTTACCATAATGCTTTTTTTTTTTTACTTTTCCTTTTCATTTTCTTAGTATTTTGCTGATTTATTTATTTTTCTTATTCACAATCATGTCTCCGATTCCATTTTCTTTTATAATTCATATGTTATTTAATGGTTCATACATCTATATATAATTACTTCCAACCTTTCTGTTTAGTTATCCTTTTTCTAAAATAAACCACAATTGTTTGGCTTTTAATTGAACTTTTTTTTTAAACATAGCAATAGATATTTACCAATCAAATATGTCATTACTTAATTAAAGGTGGAACCAATTTCAAATATACATGGAAAATCAGAAGTTCTTTAATAAGACATACTGAGTAATGTATATTTAAAATTTGGGTGTGCAACTCCGTTCATGCATAGTGATAATCATGCTATTTGTTAAAATATTTTGATTTTTTACTAATGTTTATCAAGTTGGATGTGTTGTTATTCAAGTCTGTATATTGATAAGTACATCATTTCGTGAATCACGATCAAAACAAAACTTCTAATCTAAAGCTGAAATGGTCAATTTTATTTTAGAATCAAGATAAGTGAATATAAAAACCGAAAGCAATTAACCAATAAATTGTATGCACTAGCCAATCTGTTAAAAGAAATGCAACATCTTTTTTTGGGTGTCCCAAAATAAGCTGTTTTTCTTTTGTGGAAAGATTCAAATGCAAATTTGCCAGCTTGCTCGTTAGCAAAAATTACAGGATATTTGTGAGATTTATTATGGATCACAAGTTTTCTCAAAATTTGTCTTGTTAAGAGATGTTTTAGGTAATTTGATTAAATTACATGCATTTTTTCTAGACAGGGGAGGAATTATTAAGTAAATACATCGGAGAGGTAAACAAAAAGGTAAAAGAAAATAATAACAGTAATAAGAACTATGGAGGACAAAGTAAAAGGAAACAACAATAATAATATTAAAAGAACCTTAAAGTCAGAAAAGAAATATAAATAAACAGTGAAATGGTGATAGGTTAACTTTAAGTACATGTCACGACATGGGCAAAATAACAAGTAAATGGTTAGGATTTTTATACAATTTCAGAAGTTGATGGATAGAATGGCGTCTAAGTTCCATGATCTTTTAGGCAATTAAACTATTTTTGTTTGTAATAATAACAGAAGTCAGAAGGTGAAAGAAAATATGTGTATGGTCCTTAGCTTTCACAAAATTCATATTATGTCGCTTTAACATAATCCATATCTATGTCACTTGCTCACTTTCACAAATTTCATATTTATGTTACTCACCTAACAAGAATTAATAATATTATAGGTTACCTTTTGTTTTATGTGCTAATTCTTTTCACTATTGCTGAATGGCTATCCAAGTTCCATTGTATCTTCGTATGACCACTTCGCTTCCAAAAATCTCGGTTGCTAACCTAACGAAACCAATACAATGACGACTTACCTATTATTTTATGCGCTATTTTGGTCCCTATCGTTGAATGGTCACCTAAGTTTCATCAAATCTTTCTTTTGGTCACTCACATATACAAATCAAAGGAATGATCACTCACCTTTTA
This sequence comes from Centaurea solstitialis, assembly GCA_030169165.1. Classification (NCBI taxonomy): domain Eukaryota; kingdom Viridiplantae; phylum Streptophyta; class Magnoliopsida; order Asterales; family Asteraceae; genus Centaurea; species Centaurea solstitialis. The sequence goes on along the minus strand of CM058042.1, from coordinate 72,652,229 downwards.
CTTTTTGATTTATTTTAATCAATATTTTGCCTTTCACCAAATCTCATTGTATTGTTATATATTACATTGAGAACCCCAAATTGGGTTTTCTTCCATAAAGTATAACATGTATTAAAGACTAAAAATACAAAGGTTTAGAGGGAAATAATGAAAAAGAATAATAAAGGTCAAAAACCATCATATTCTTTTTCACAATTTATTCTTCAAGGTTAGCATTTTTGTTGCAAGTTGTACTTAATAGACAAAATGTGTTACTTGACGACCCCATTTGGGTGTTAAAACTGTGCTATATAAGGGTTAAAATGAGATATTTGAAGAAGATATAAAGTAGTGATTAGAATAGAAACTCTATTATTCTTTTTCTTTAACCATTGTTCCTTCAATGTTTGCATTTTCAACCTTTAATTTAGGTATTGTGTACTTTGTAGGCAGTATGTTACTTGCAAACCATAATTTGTGGTATTATAAAGTAATAGAATTTAATCATGTAATTGTACCCATAAGTTTTGATTTTTTCTTTTCTATTTTGTGAATTTCATGCATACTAACGACTATTTATTCTACCATCAGATGACTTCATTGTTGACACAATAACTTTGCATATCATTCATGCTTTCAACTATTTGCATTTAACTTTTTACAACATATATATTATGTCTTATACTTTCTTGATATGACAGGCACATTCTTTTTTGAAGTGGGAAGTTGTACCTAAATGTAATAAAACCAAGCATCAAACATCTGTAATTCCCTTGAGAAGGACTAAAATAGTACAAGCAGTGACTAGTCCTGTTGCAGCACCATCGCCAGCAGACAGTGCAGAACAGAGGAAAGAATTATGTGAAAGTTACGGTTTCCGGCAAATTGGAGAACCACTCCCGGATAATATCACCTTGAAGAACATTATCGATACTCTTCCCAAAACTGTACTACACTCATACTTATTATCTTTGCTATGCCTAATGCTGCCTAATTGAATGCTTGACTTTTCGTTCGTGAGTAAAAACCAAAGCAAACACAATATATATATATTATATGTATATATATATATAGAGGGAGGTTCATACGAAATATATAACTTTTTAAGAAAATGCGAGGAGCAATCTCAATCACTCATCTCGGTCAACAAAGGTGGCTTTGACCGGTCTCTCCTTTTAATAATCTCTACCCTCCCATGAATCGCGTCAATCCTCCGTGATCACGTCCACCATAACCGCGAGATGAGTGGTGGAGATTGCTTCTCGCTTTTTCTTAAATTGATATGCTTCTCGTATGAACCTCCCCTATATATATATATATATATATATAGAGAGAGAGAGAGAGAGAGAGAGAGAGAGGTTCAAGAGAAGTGCTAAAAAATATGAAATAGAGAAGTGATCTCAACTGTTGATACAGTTGAGATCAAAGTTGACTAGTCAAAGATTGTAGCTTTGACCGGTCAAAGCCGTAATCTTTGACTGGCCAAAATTCGCATGGACGCGCATGAACGAGGGGTATTTTCGTAAATGTTACAAATAGTCGACAAACAGATTCATCAATGAATTTTCATATATGGACTATTCGTAAAATTTACGAAAATATCCCTCCGTGTCCTACAGCATGCGCGAGAAATTATCCCGTGCTTCGCTGTCAAAGCCGCCTTTATTAACCATATGAGTGGTGGAGATCACTTCTCTATTTCACATTTTTTAACACTTCTCATTTGAACCTAATACTATATATATATATATATATATATATAACACTGTTGTATTTTCAAAATTTTAGAATTGCTGAATCCTAGTCTCAACGTGTCATAGATTCATATCCTTGCAATAGGCATAGATTGGTTATTCTTTTTGCGGTAGACAAACCATGGGGCTTGAGGCATTTGGTCGCCATGGTTCTAATCTGTTCATATCTAATGCTATCTCTAACTTTTCAAAGGTGTTTGAGATCGATAACGTGAAAGCATTGAAGTCGGTATTGATATCTGCAACTTCATATGCTTTGGGGCTTTTCATGATTGCCAAATCTCCATGGTATCTTCTTCCATTGGCTTGGGCATGGACAGGAACTGCAGTTACAGGGGTAAACAGTAATTTTCTTTTAGCTATTATTTTTTTTCCTTCCATATTTTTATTTGCTCTAATAACACAGTTGAACACAGACAGAGATTTTATTGATGGTATCACCACCATCACTAGTTTTATTTCACAATTTTTATTTTATCTAATTGTTTTTATTTCTTTTATCCATTGGAATTGGAAACTTCTATTATTGTTTCACAAACATATTTACTGGCCAGATTATTTCATATATGATGTAATTAGAGGTTTCGTTTTCATATATACTGTGAGACACCAATTATTCTGTGTGCAAAGCTTAAGGGATTAAGATTTGAGTGATTCTTGTGTCCAATTCTTGATCCTAGATTTTGTACATCATATGCTTTTTTTTTTCTTTTCGGTTTTTGTATTTTCTTGTATACTTTTATTAATCTAAAGTTTCTTTCTCTTTGTCATTGGCATTCTTTTTCGAAAGTTCTTTGTAATAGGTCATGATTGCGCACACAAATCTTTCTCAAAGAACAAACTTGTGGAAGATATTGTTGGAACTTTGGCCTTCCTGCCATTGATATACCCTTATGAGCCATGGCGCTTCAAGCATGATCGACATCATGCAAAAACAAACATGTACGTAGTATATCATCTACTAAACTAAATTTCTCCTGTTAGTTGACTTTCGAGCATGGTTCAAAAAACTTAATTTACCATCATGCTTATTTACAATAGCCTCATTTTTTTTTGCTTTTAGCTTCTAGGGAATTTATCCGTCTTTATCTGGTTGAGTGGATGAATATAAGGATTGAGAACACGTACATGGTTCAGTGGTTGATTATCATTGTGTTAAGGGTATATTAGTCAATTCACTTTCAGAAGATTTCCAATTATAAAGATATCCCAATATCCCCCATACTAGTTACTTTTATGATGATGATGGGTAAATAGGTAACTTTATAGCTAGGAAAAAAAAATCCTCCAAAGAGAGTAATTTTGCAAGTTTCATGTATAGAACATGTACATAGTGCACACACCCTCACACACACACACATATATAGTGTACATATATTTGTATGTATGTATTACATTAGATTAACCTGTTGTCACATGGGTAAAGTTGATTATTTCTTAAATAATAGGAGTGCATCTCTTGTATATGCAGCAACTTACCAAGCTTCACTGCCCTACATTCTTTGAAAATCTAGGTTGGATGAAGATACAGCTTGGCACCCTGTAATGGAAACACATTTCAAGGAGAACCCAGTTTTCCAGAAGGCAATCATATTCGGATATGGTCCTATTCGCCCCATCATGTCTATATCACATTGGTAATCCAACATACGTATAAAACAAATTTCTTTTTGCATGCAAAATTGTTATCCATGATTAAAGTAATCCACACATTGTTTCATTTCATCGGAACTTGCAGTTAACCATCATCTTTTCAGGTTGATCTGGCATTTCAATTTGAATAAATTCAGACCGAATGAAATTGGAAGAGTAAAGATCAGTCTTGCTTGTGTTTTTGCATTCATGGCAATTGGATGGCCGTTGATTGTCTACAAGGCCGGGATAGTTGGATGGATAAAGTTCTGGTTAATGCCGTGGTTGGGATATCATTTTTGGGTAGATACTACTTTCTCGTGTCCTTTTGTTTGTTTCTTCAAGAATCCATAATATCCCTGTAGATATTTAATTAAATCTTTTACTAGCCATATATATGGGGGTGGGTTCAAATGAAAACTCATCTTCTATTGCGAACGTGAGGACAACCTAGAGCATGACACGTGTCACACATCCTGTATGAATAACGAAGGTGAATGTTCATGCATTATTCACGATGAATAGCACAACATTTAAGATGAATAATATATGATTCATTTTTAATGCTATATTATTCACCTTGAATGTTGTAGTATTCATCATGAAATAATGCATAAACATTTATCTTCCTTATTCATATTGAATGTGACACGTGTCACCCTCTGGCTGTCCGAAAATGAGTTTCTAGCCGAACTTTCTTCTATATATGTATAGGCAAAGGATCATGTGATAAGTTGAGGTTAACATGAGAAGTGGATCTGAAGCATTGATCACTTTTAATCTCATGCCCCTCCCATGAATTGCGCTTTAGAAGGGAGTTGATCCAGTGCATCTCATTCTATGGCGCATCCATTTCTCGTCCAAAGGTTGATAACCACTTCTTAAGCTTCTCACGTTAACCTCAACTTCTCACCGGAACCCAACCCTATATGAGTGTGTGTGTGTGTGTGTGTGTGTGTGTGTGTGTGTGTGTGTGTGTGTATATATATATAGGGTTGGGTTCAATTGTGAACTCAATTTTGGTTGTGAACGTGAGGGCGAATCTCAGCCACACATCTTCGGTTACGGTGGACGCGATCACGGAGGATTGACGCGATTCATGGGAGGGTGGAGATTATTAAAGGAGGGGACCCGGTCAAAGCCGCCTTTATTGACCGCATGAGTGGCTGAGATTCGTCCTCATGTTCACAACCAAAATTGAGTTCACATTTGAACTTTCCTCTCTCTCTCTCTCTCTCTCTATATATATATATATATATTTGTTATTGTAGCAAGTTAATTTGCATTATGAAGAAACTTAATTTCATTTGTGATGAACAATAAGTGATGGTTTTGATTTTATTTGCAGATGAGCACTTTCACAATGGTTCACCACACAGCACCTCACATACCTTTCAAATCTTCGGACGAGTGGAATGCAGCTAAAGCACAACTTAGTGGCACCGTGCACTGTGATTATCCTCGCTGGTATCTTCTCTTGTACTCTCGCTTCCTTCCAAAAAGATAGCTTAATGACTATCAGATAACGACATTTTTATTGGAGGGTAGATGTTCTTGGATAAGGGTAGTTGATTGCTTGTAGGTCTGTAGTTGGAATATTATTTTATTCAGGTTTGAGGCCAAGTGTTTGGTTAATTGGTTAACCGTTAACCATTGTCGTTGGTCAAATTGGTTAACGGCTGATTCTTACAATGGGCTATTTCTGTATTAACTTGTTAAATTATTGTAGATATAGTCGGATTTGAACTAAAGCTTTTTATCATGCTATACAGGATAGAGATCCTTTGTCATGATATCAACGTTCATATCCCCCACCATGTCTCCTCAAAGATTCCAAGTTACAACTTGCGAGCAGCTCATAAATCTCTTCAAGAGAATTGGGGAAAAGTAAGATTCTTCGCCTTTTTTGTTTATGCATCATGATCATTTTTTGTCAAGCTGTACTAAAGCTTACAAGTGGGATATACCGAGTCTGTTTGATTTATTTTGTTTTACATCCCAAACCAAACTTAATGGGGTTTGACTCCATCCCCCATATTGGTTGTGGGTCCGGTATAGTGTGGGCGCTTCAGAAGTTGGCGTCATATACCCTTTTTGGACAATTTGAATAAAATGGTGGGCTAGATGTCATCCCTAGATTAACTAACATTATTTTTGTTCGTATGTCGTACAGTATATGAATGAGGCCTCGTGGAACTGGCGTTTAATGAAGACGATCTTGACGATTTGCCATGTCTACGACAAGGAGCGTAATTACATCTCGTTTGAAGAGATTGCTCCCGAGATATCCCAGCCAATCGCATTACTTAGAAGGGTAATGCCTGACTATGCTTAACTCAATCATTTGTTTTTTTACTTACATATTTCATTAATTGTTAATGCTATGTATTTTCCTTTCTATACAAAAAAGGTTACACCATTCTCCGGATGAGGCTTTTTGGTGGTCCATACATGATTTTTTGTGCAATAGTGCATGCATAATTTTACTTGTAATGTTTTAAGTGTGAGCAATACTTATTCCGTTATTCGCATACATATGCATACACACATATACATACGGGGGCACGTTATGTTAAGAACCTAAGATTGATTAGGACCTTGGGAAAGACCTATAGCGCTACATGTGGCATATTCATTAAGAATATAAATGTTATTCATTTGTGTGATTAATGATGAATACTTCTATATTCATCATGAATGTGTTATTCCGCTATAAATCGTTAATGGCTACAAACAACATACGAAGGAAACTAAAACAATTAACACCAATCTAGATAAAACATAAAACGCAAAAATAACAATTAAAGGCAACATTCGTAGTACTTTGTTAGCATTACTTATTTGATCTTACATGATTGCAAGTACCGACAATATAACTTGTACTTGCTTGATCTAAATAAACACGTAAATAACAATCACATGCAACATCCGTGGTACCCTTTCATCGTTGCATAGTTGATTAGGCATGATTGCAAGTACCAACAATATAACTTGTACTTGCTTAATCTAAATAAAACATAAACACAAAAATAACAATCAAATGCAACATCCATAAACTTGACATCATCACATATTTGATATGGGATGATTGCAAGTATCAATGGTATAACTTGTACTTGTTTAATCTAGAACCTTAGGGATTAAACATCACATACACACACACGAATACAAACCGAAAACGATAAAAGAGAAGGAACACAACAATTACACGATCGAGGTGATCATGCTAATCCATGGGGGAACTAGGGTTTTCTTTTCTGTTGAGATGCATCAATGTTTACAAGTACAAGAGAATATATAGACAAACATGATTAGGGTAAATCTTCTAATCAACGAAACAAGGAAAGAGAGCTACGCCCAACTCCTTTTACTGTGCCTCTCCTTTTTGTTTAACCTAGTAGGTCAAAGCCTACATTGCAACAATCTTCGACTTGGAGGCTTTGAAACACGTTCACCTGCACTTCTTTTTACTTCTGTAAACACCAACTGAGCTTTGAGCTCCCTCTAGTTGCCACCACCTTCTCCACAGTGTTCCTAAAGGCCAACTGAAGTCATACATAACTTAAGCTTATCCAACGTCACAAATTTGGTGAACATATATGCTGGATTCTTTACACCTGAGATATTCTTCAAATTTATCGTACTGTCATATATTAGCCCTATGACAAAATGATACTTCATCCCAATGTGCTTTGTTTTCCTATGATAGACCGGAATTTTAGCAAGTTTCATCGTACTCTCATTATCACAGTACAACGAGTAATCAACTTGCTTTTGCAAGAGAAGTCTTTAACGACACTAGCTCTTTACTAGCCTCAGTGACTGCCATATACTCAGCTTCTGTTGTTGATAAAGCCATAGTTTTTTAAAGTTTAGACATCTAACTAACTGTTATCCCTCCCACTGTAAAAATGTACCCCGTAGTGCTTTTAAATGTGTTTTTGCATCCACCCAAATCAGCATCAGTGTATCCTTTAAGAACCGAGTCTTTACCCTTGAAACATAATCCCAACTTTGGATTACCCTTCAAATACCTGAGCAACCATTTGACTCCTTCCCAATGTTCTCTCCTCGGATCTGACATAAAGCGACTAACAACCCTGAAGACAAGGGCTATGTCAGGTTTGGTGCAAACCATAACGTACATGAGACTACCAATATCAGATGCATAATGAACATTAGCCATATCAGCTTTCTATTCTTCTGATTTAGGAGACTGATCTTTGGTAAGCCTAAAATGACTTCTCAAAGCTGTCTTTCTGGGTCTCGTCTTCTCATCGTTCATCTTGAATCTTTCTAACACCTTCCGATGTATTTCTCATGGGATAGTGGCAAAGAGCCAACTGTCTTGCTTATGGTAATGCTCATACCGAGTAACTATTTGGCTGGACCCAAGTCTTTCATCTCGAATTCTTCAGAAATTTGCTTCTTCTTCAACTTGCTGATCTCTTTCATATATGCACCTGCAATCAACATATCATCTACATAGAGAAGTAGAATGATATAAGAGCCTTTGAATTTCTTTCCATAATAGCAATGGTCCATCTTACATCTTATGTACCCAGTCCTCTCCATGAAGTTGTCAAACTTCAGGTACCATTGCCGAGGTGCTTATTATAGATCGATCATATAAGCTCCTCTTCAGTTTGCAAACCTGGTCTTTTTTACCAGCAACCTGAAAAAAACCCTCAGGTGATGCTATGTAGATGTCTTAATCAAGATCACCATGTACGAATGTCATCTTGACATCTTGTTCTAGATGTAAGCCCTCTGCAGCTACAATACTCAAGACCAATTTGATGGTGGTCATCTTCACTAGAGAAGATCTCATTATAATCGATTCCCTTATCAGCCTATAAGGCAATTGTTCACTATAAGCACCCTTTTGCTCTTACATTGTAACACCCCAAAAATTGGAGCTAACAAAAACCTTACATACAATAAGGTTGGAACATACAAGACGCCAAGGCGTGAGCTTAACCCAATAAATGGAACAATACAAAACTGCATAATTACATATTCGTAACTTAACAATATGATACAATAACCAACTAAGCTCTCCTAACTAGAGGAGAGAGATTTCACGAAGGGTTGACATCCTAAAATCTGACCATGGTCCAAAAGACCAGTTCCCATTAGCATCCCATGATGCACACCTCGCACACCTACACCTGTCTGTCACCGTCACCTGGGATACACACCGATACCAAACAAGTGTTAGGCCAAAAAGCCTAGTGAGTTGTACCACGCATATAAACAATATATCTAAGCATGAAAGCAATATATCAAAGCATGCAATTTGAACGTAAGAGCATCTTAATACGACTCATCTATGCTCTTTACTTTGATCCCTTAATATCGTATGTAATCACTCTTTGACTAGTGACACCTTGGTCCACTTTCTAACTAGTGACCACAAGTATTTCACCCGGCCTAAATGACCATAATAATATCCTCAACCTTCCCCGGTTGATTTCATAATCTAAACAATTTTTCCCATTGAGTCTTTCGACCTTTATTTAACACATCATTAATGTTCGTTTCCATTTACCTCAACACGACTATAAGCCGTTCATGTTATATATTTAAATATCTTGAAGGTCTCATGACCTTCATTTTACACATCATGCCAGTATCATTGGAAATTCATTTCCTATCTACCATACCATGCCATACATAACATGTCATGCCTCATCCACATAACAATCGACATATGGAAAACGTGAATTAGTTCATGTTAGGGATTATGTGCAGAGTTGACAAACCAAGTAATTATACATCCAATGTTACAAGGCACTTGAGGGTCACACCTGTGAGGACCTATAAATCGGACAAGTTAGATGAAACCCAGAAATGAAGAGTTAGGATTTATAATAGTGTATTATAAATCAATTGGGTAATTACAGTCAGAATTACCAAAGTTGGAGGGTTATTAATTAATTAGGATATTATATATTTGTTAGATAAATAATATATTAGATAAATATATATATAATTATCATATGCAAATTCTTTTCCAGCTATTTAAAAAGGAAAAGATTTGAGATAATTATAATAAGGAAACTGGATTCTATTCAAACTGTATTTTTCCTCCATATAAATAAGGCTTATGGGTTAAGGAAAAAGGTAAGCTTTTCAGCTAAGAAAATCAGTTTCAGTTTCCCTCCTCCTCTCTCTCTCCAAACCGGTGCCGACCCCCCCCCCCCCCCCCAGTCGGATTCCAATTTTTGTTGTTCGGGTTTCATACTGTTCAACTAGAAGAACGTTCGTTGGTCGATCACCGGTGGACTATTCTTGAGCAATCCAGGTAAATTAACCTAATCTAAACTATCGGGATTAAAACTAGAAACGATTAAAGATCATTAGGCTAATAAAGGGTTTTTAGTTTTTATCGCTTCCGCACAATTAGATCGGAAACAGTGTGTTTCTGATCGCGTAGGTTTTATCAGTTTGATTAACCTATGAGATATATCAAACCAGTGAGGTTCGTTAGATCTGAGTTAATCCTCGAGTCAGTTTGATCTGAGGATACCCACAAAAACCCAACAGTGGTATCAGAGCCATGGTTGATAGATCGTTTAGTTTTTTATCTGTTTATCAGTTTATGTGTGATCCGTTAAAATTTGTTGCTTGTGTATCAAGTTTTGATAAATCTGAATTTTAAGTTTGATGATTACTTCGTATTTTTCGTATAAGCTTTCAATGATAATCATTCGTTTGAATTAAAAATCTGAACTTTATCAAGTTTTTCAATTTTGAGTTTCAATCAATTGTTCATACGAAAAACCCCGAAGTCTCCGGATAAAACGATCAGTGGCTGATGGCCGTTCACCACCAAGCCGAGACTACCACACCACCAGATAGGTAGTGGGTGCGATCGTCGGCGATCGTAGCTACATCACCAGCTCGGTGATGGCAGCCGGTTTTTCTCGAATAAACGACGGTGACAACGGTGGCGTTATCCACGTTGCTATCGTCGACCGATAGCATTGGCGGCGAATGGTGGTAGCAATCGCACCACAGTGTTGTGGTGACGGTGCCTGCGGTGGCCGTGGGTGAAAAAACACTCGGTTGCGGTCAAGTTCACCACGAGCCGTGACCCTATACGATCGATACCCTCGAGCCAAACCACCAGATCGGTGGTAAGGCGAGAGTACCGCAACCGCCAGGAGCCGAACGCACGGCGGTGGCGGCGGCCGTTGCTTTTCAATCAATCGCCGGCCGAAGCGGTGGCTGCTGCCATTGATTTTCTGACCAACCGGCCGCACCACAGCAATCGATGGTGGCGGCGACGGTTATGTGATGGTGGCCGAACATCGGTTTAATCAATCGATCGATGACGTTTTCGCGACCACCAAGCCAAACCACCAGCGAGGTGGTGGCGGCGTTTTCGCGACCGCCAAGCCAAACCACCATCGTGGTGGTGGCGGCGTTTCGAGACAAATTACGGTGGTGGCCAGCAGTTTCGAGACAAATTACGGTGGTGGCCAGCAGTTTCGAGACAAATTACGGTGGCGGCGGTGGCATTCTAGCTGCCGTCGTCATGGTGGTTACATGGTGGCCAAAACCACCGTATTCGGTGGTGGCGGCATTCAGTTACCGCACACGGATCACCACCGAATTGATGGTCATCGAAAGCATCGATTGGTGGCGGTAGTAGCGTCGCTATCGTTACCGATCAATGATGATGATTACGCAGTGGCCGTTCGACGAACAAACCACCAGCATGGTAGTGGACGTTGATTCTTGATCATGGGTCAAACCTAGGGTTTTTCCGTTCTGGGCCAAATTCCCTTATCAGGCCCAAAGCCCAGTTCTTTGGACCCAGCTATGGCCCAAGAGGGGTTTATCAGTTTTTTTTGTTGTTTTATCCAAATTAATCTTTTTGAATAATTTTGTTTGGTAAAACCCGGTTTGATATATTTTTCGATAAGAGGAACTTTTTCTAAACAAATTAATATATCTATAAAAGGAAACAAAACTGATTTTAGTTTTGATTTATAAAACTGTTGTTTTTATAAATCAGTTTAAAACTAAGTTTTACAATAATTGAGACAAGATAATTTTAACGGATCCAGGTTTATTTTCTCGTAATTATAATATTGCTTTTATTATATTGCATATTTATATAATTGCGTGATTGCTTGAGTTATATATATACATCCCAGTTTGAGTTTGTATCTATTATAGTATTTGCCAACCTAGACCCTTGACATATTCACGGGGAGGCCTGCGTGCCGTTTACAACCCCTTATGTAATAATGACCCTAGGATAGAAATTTTCTTTCTTTCTTCCTTTCGAGATGACGAGGCCAGTGAGAGCTACTAAAATTCTTCATCTTACCGGAGTACTAACAAAACATGGCGAGGCCAGTGGGAGCTACGCGAGTTTTGAAGCTTTTAGTGAAATAGGTCATTATTGGTCCCTAGGAAACGTTGGCAAAAACTATAATTGGCTACTATGTGATTAATTGTTTTTTAGTTGCATGGTTGATTGATTATTTGTGATACCTTGCATGTGAATAGTTTTAAATAGAGTTGTTATTTTAAAACTAGGTTGTATCACAAAAGAGTATATAGGTTTTATTATTATCAGTTTCTTCAAAACGATAGTTTTTGTTTAAAACCTATAGATGATTGTTCTATATAAAAGGCGAAAGTTGATAAAAACAGTTAGTTTTAATCAACTAGATGTGCTATTAAAACAGTTAGTTTCAATTAGCAAGTGATTTTAGAACAGTTGGTTTTAAAATTACATATATGCTTTAAACAGTTAGTTTAAAACATAAGTAGCCTTTATAACAATCAGTTTTTCAAAAGCCTGGAAGTAAAGTTTTTCAAAACCCCGAAAATCGTAGATCAGTAGTGCAACCCATCTAGGGGCACCTTCGGCGTAAAGTACACAGGCGTTGTAAGTGATCACACATTCAACGTCTGTGTTCAAACTGAAGCTGAAGGGGTTACATAACTCTGCGAATTATCTCCGGGTGGTACCGGCCAGAGTATAGTGATCAGGTCCCCAAAATGGTGAGATCTGTTTTGGTACTATAATGTTCACCGGGTGGTACCGGGCCAAAAAGCACTAAGAGGGACTAAAACATGCACAAGTAATTGCCATAGTCCCGAAAAGATCTAGGAGTCATGTCAGCTAGACATGATTGGTAAAAGTCCTTACCTACCGAAATAAATACGGGTCTGGTGGAGCAAGAACATTACGCACATCAGGAAGTATGAAATAAGGATCCTAGTCCAATAAATTGATCATTTAAGGGTTTATTGATATTTTATTGGAAATTAATCTATTTACAGTTGCTAAGACCAAAAGTTTTATTTTGTGTAGATGGCAAGCACTGTTACCAGCACTAATAATCTTTCCCTCCGATCTATCCTAGAAAAGGATAAACTGACCGGCTCTAATTTTCTTGACTGGGAGCGCAATTTGATGATTGTGCTCAGACATGAGAGAAAATGGTATGTGCTTGAAGAGCCACTTGGGGAGGCACCTCCGGCAAACGCTCCGGCTGCTGCTGCCAGAAATGCCCACAAGAAGCACTCGGATGATCTCCTTGATGTCGCCTGTCTGATGCTAGCAACCATGAGCCCAGATCTGCAAGCAGGGCTCATAAATACAAATGCTTATGACATGATCCGCCAGCTGAGGGACATGTTCCAGACCCAGGCTCGTATAGAACGTTACGATGCCACCAAAGCATTTAATGAATGCAAGATGGTAAAAGGGACATCAGTAAGTGACCATGTCATGAAAATGAAACGGCACTTAGATCATCTGGAGAGGCTTGGTCATCCTGTTCCGTTGCAGCTAGCAACAGACACCATACTCAATTCACTGTCAGAAGACTACAGGCCCTTCGTAGTCAATTACAATATGAATAACATGGAGAAAACAATAGCAGAGTTACACTCCATGCTTAAGACAGCTGAACTGAATATGGGGAACAAGAACAAGACCAAGGATGTCTTGATGGTGAAAGACGGAGGGGTTAAAAAGAAAAATGGGCAAGCTAGCACCAGTAAAGGAAAAGGACCAGTCCAGGCCATCCAGAGTGCCCCCAAGAAAGGCAAAAGCAAGGGCAAGGGCAAGAAGGTTAAGCCAAACAAAGCTAGGACCGAGAATCGCTGCTTCATATGCAATGAGATCGGTCACTGGAGGCAAAACTGCCCTAAGCGTCATGAAGCAGGTATATAAACCTCAGAAATTTATGATTGCTTTATTTTGTCACTTCTTACTTGTTAGCTGACAAGTATACTGATACCTAGAGCAAATGATTATTGCAGGAGGTCAGAAATGAAGTGAAGTGCCCAGAAGTTGCTGAGGATCTGAAGTACAAGTTTATTTCAATTTAAGTCAAGATATTTTGGATTTAAGTTTTAAAACAGCTATTTCTAGTTTTTATGTTTTAAACAATTTTTGGATAATTATATTTTATAATTTCATGGTTTTATTTTCAAAAGTTATTGTCTTGACATAGAAATATCTGACTATGCCTGGTATTTTTTAAATCTGTATGATCCTAGTTGTTGCCTGTTATAGTTACTTCAATAAAATCTATTAAATTGAATAAATTTGTATAAAAACTATCAAAACACACGAGATTCTATAGGAATGTGTTTTGAGAATAGAACATTTATGAATAATAGTTTTGTGATCAAGAGGAAGAATTTAAGATATTAACTCAGATAGCGTTAATAGCAGTATTTATAAAACTAGAAAGATTCCAAGTTCTGGAATTAGGATTTGACCAAATCCAGTTAAGTTTTATAAAAGAAATTCTCAGATTTAACTAATCAAGTTTGATCAAGTTTTATTATTCAAATGTTCTGAGAAGAGAATTTAGGGTATTAACTCAGCTAGCGTTAATAACAGTATTTATGAAACTAAGAAGATTCCATGATCTGGAATTAGGATTTGACCAAATCCAGTTAAGTTTCATAAAGTGAAATTCTCAAAGTTCATTACTTGAAATTAGGATTGACTAATCAAAGTTTTGGCTAAGTCAATAGTAAATTTTGAGTAATAGTTAGTTTTTATATAAGTAAGTGGGAGCCCAATTTATTCTCTATCTAGTATGAGATAAAAGAATAAAGAATATAATTATTGATATATCTCGGAATTCATAAGTCCAGGTAGGATAAGAATTCATAAGATATAATTTACCCTTTTAGTCAAAAAGATAAAGGTTTCAAGATCCCTGAAACAAAGGTCATGACTGACTATGAAATCAATAATTAAAGTGTTGGATTAAAATATAGGATTCTAGTAGATTTGCCAGTATTGCAAATGGAATCTGATTTCAGGTAGAAATCATTCATCTACACAACAACTAAGGAAAGTTGCAGTCTTACATATTCAGGAACTGGAAGTTACTCCAGGTCTCCGAGTTCATGGAATATGATAAAAGTCTAGTTATTGTTTTTATAAGGTGTTTGCAGAACAATGATTAGCAAATACAAGTAGATTGTATAAACACACTTGTATTATTTGGTTGTCACTTTGATTAAAATGGTAAACTTTAATCAAAGGGTTTAAACTGAAGATAGGTGATACTTCATTTTAGACCAATATTTAACAAACGTTAAATAGATATTATGAAAGTTATTAAAGAAAAGACATTCAATCTTGTTATTATTACAGCGTGTAATATGGACTATACAAGATTGATTTCTTTATTACTTTCACATTTTGCATGTTTTAATATATCCAGGAATGAAATCAGTCTCCGTTTTTTCATTCAAAATCTGTCCGTGACAACTTATCAATGTGGGAGCATGATAAGGTGTTAAAGTCATTGTGAACTTTTAGGTAGTTATGATCAGTTGCTGAATAACAGCTACAAGTGTTGTAGACTAAAAGTTGCACAAATATTTGATAGAGTAGCAAATATCGGACGTGATCCGCGGTTGAGATTACTTCTTGGAATAAAGTCATAAGTGAATCTCACAGTGGTTGTCCCTATCACCTGAGGTATCTGATTTGATATCATGAGGACTACTGAATTCTTAGTGCACTCAACCGCTACGCCGTAACAGGGTGGCTATAAAGGGTGTAACTAGATTCAGCGGAAGCCGTGGTGTTAAAGGCAGATATGCAAGATGGGATTTGCACCTCTTCTCAGAAGAGAGATATTTCTGGGCCCATCTTGACTGACTAAGTATACTGATGAAGTGCATGGCCATGCCCAAACGAACTGATTAGTTTTTTGTCGTTTACCTATCAGTAAAAGTCAGATAATCAAGAAAACAGAATCTTGAGTATTTAGAGTTGACACTTTCCAAGCTCATACTCACAGATGAAATATCGCGATGCAAAGGGAAAAGCCAAGATATACCCAATCAATGAAACAGTGGCTTCATAGATACTATTTCCTTACGGAACATTTATATCACCAGTCTGGATATAAGAGTTCTTGTAACCTGGTCAGCCTAAGTGCCTGTCTAGGGGCCTCCTTAGGTCAGTATAATCAAAGCGGTATTGCCAACTTGCACAAGTGGGAGTCTGTTAGGGATTATGTGCAGAGTTGACAAACCAAGTAATTATACATCCAATGTTACAAGGCACTTGAGGGTCACACCTATGAGGACCTATAAATCGGACAAGTTAGATGAAACCCAGAAATGGAGAGTTAGGATTTATAATAGTGTATTATAAATCAATTGGGTAATTACAGTCAGAATTACCAAAGTTGGAGGGTTATTAATTAATTAGGATATTATATATTTATTAGATAAATAAATATATAATAGTTAATTAATAAGGTTTTATATATATTAGATAAATATATATAATTATCATATGCAAATTCTTTTCCAGCTATTTAAAAAGGAAAAGATTTGAGATAATTATAATAAGGAAACTGGATTCTATTCAAACTGTATTTTTCCTCCATATAAATAAGGCTTATGGGTTAAGGAAAAAGGTAAGCTTTTCAGCTAAGAAAATCATTTTCAGTTTCCCTCCTCCTCTCTCTCTCCAAACCGGCGCCGACCCCCCCCCAGTCGGATTCCAATTTTTGTTGTTCGGGTTTCATACTGTTCAACTAGAAGAACGTTCGTTGGTCGATCACCGGTGGACTATTCTTGAGCAATCCAGGTAAATTAACCTAATCTAAACTATCAGGATTAAAACTAGAAACGATTAAAGATCATTAGGCTAATAAAGGGTTTTTAGTTTTTATCGCTTCCGCACAATTAGATCGGAAACAGTGTGTTTCTGATCGCGTAGGTTTTATCAGTTTGATTAACCTATGAGATATATCAAACCAGTGAGGTTCGTTAGATCTGAGTTAATCCTCGAGTCAGTTTGATCTGAGGATACCCACAAAAACCCAACAGTTCACACATCATGAGCATATCATTTTCCACTCAATACAACCATATAATTAACATTAATTCATATAAACGTAATTATCATCAATCTATCATTTTAGGCATTTCCAACCGAAATAACATTTATTGTTATAACTTAAGAGTAGCATGCTAAACCAAGCAAGATGATGTGTATCCAGTTTTAACAAAAGTTTTAGAACTCACCTTTGGGTTTGTAACCAAAATCCTCAAATTCCAAGATCTAGGTCAACACGAGGGAAAGCCTAAATAGACCAAATCAAAACCCTAGATCAACTCACATTCACATCATATAGACCAAATCCACCCAAAAGAGTTAAACATAGCTTACCCATTAGGATCTTCGACAAAACTCTAGAAATGAGAAGATCTTCCAACAATGATGGTGAGATGGTGATAAAGATAAAGCTATGGAATCTCACCCTCTAAGCTAGTATATCTAGCCTCCAACACCTTCCAAAACATATAATACACCTAAAACAACACCAAATCTAAGACAAGTATGGGATAAAAGGTGTGGAGATGAAGAACACACCAAATTTAAGCTTAAAGCTTGAAGGGGGTGAAGAGGTTACCTATACCAAAGATCTTTAACCACAAAATACTTGAAATATGATGTAGTCTTGAAGAGCCCGAAAAACCGAGATGAACCCAAAAAGAATCGAGAGAAATGGAGTTCGTATTAGAAAGTTATAGCCAAATGAAATCCCCGATTTCACTCGTATATAACCTGCAGACCACTAGCGGCCGCGAGAGCAAATACCTAGCAGCAGCTAACCAAGTGTTTGTTGGACAGAAGCTATTGTGGCGCCCCCTAGCGGCCGCGAGAACATATCCCTAGCGGCCGTTAGGGCAGGGGTCCTATACTTCGTTTAAGTCCTAACTTCTTCGTTCTAGCTCCGTTTTCGCTTCCGAAAGAACCGTTGTTGAATTCTACCCAACTAGACATAAAATCTATGATTTAATCTATACTTCTATTTTTCACCTTTATCTTAAAAGATCGATTTCTACACTAATTCATAATTGTATAATCCAAAAATTAAGGGTGTTACAATCCTCCCCACCTAGATAAAATTTTGTCCTCGAAATTACTACTCTTGCTCGAACAAAAGGGGATATCTCCATTTCATTCGTTTTGTAAAGTCAACCGACCATGCTTTCCCAAGGCTAGTCAAATTAGGCTAACATCGGATTAAATCCTACTCGCAATATTTGTACCGTTATAGCAATTCTAATCTAAGCGTGTATCAAGCCTTACTCGCTTCCTAATAAAGTCAATAGCGCCACTAAAAGTCCTTTATTTCTAATGAATGCTTCAACATCCCCGCATAATCGTATCTGGTGTCCCCATTCGTATATCCAATGGAACACAAAATTTCACCCAAAAGCTTATGACGACTACAAAAAAATACGTTCATCCCTTAGCTAGTCGTTAAATACCACCCGATTTTTTAAATCTCCAATTTTTCACCACCATGACATTTTGAAATACCCAAGTATGTATACAATCATACTTATCGCTTTAGATGACTTATTGAAATTTCCTAGCAAGAACACCTACTTATTCTTATCTTAATTTAATCAACACAAGCCCACTACTTGACCACATTAAACTTGTCATCATAACGCTAAAATTCTCACTTAATTTGGCATATAATGCCACTATCTCAACCATAAAACTCCCACTAAACATAATTCAATTATAAAACATGTTCTCTAGTATAATATATGTCAAATATATATTCAAGTATGTTTACAAAGGTCATGACAGACAAGCTATCAGTATCATCCAGATGGAGAAGGGGCTGTTATCAACGAGATAAAAATATTTCAAATGCCCGATATGTCTCTCTTCTTGAGGCAATATGGAGAATTTATAGTTTTAGACTCTCTCAAATTCAACCTCATGTAATGGTCTTCCAACTCCAAGTCTCGAATAACCAGTTTGTTAGGTTTTCAGATAATGATACAATGACAGACGTTGATAAAGAGGAAGAGAGATAAAACAACAATGTTAACTACCTTCTTTCATAGAAATAGAGTAGATATGACTGCAAGAAACTGCTTATATAAATATTTTCCAAAATATTATACATGGAACACAAGATTACAATAGTGGAATCCTTAAAGAAATGGATCAATGAGAGAATATTTGGTTTTTGCTAATCCAGTTGAAGGAGAGCAGTTATACCTACGTTTACTTTTTGAAGATCTTTACATTGTTAACGGGTTACTACACCAGACATTTCGAAAAGCGACTCTAGAAAAAAGGTTAATAGAGAACAACGATAATCTTTCCTAATGTCTTGCAAAGGCCTCCTTATTTCAGTTTCCAAGTGCTCTTAGAAGGCTATTTGCGACAATACTGATTTATTGTGAACCGGAAGATGTTCACAACTTATTGGATGACCATTATGATTCACTTTTTAAAGATTACATGCAACAATATGGCAATGTTCAACGAGTCTAGGATTCAAGATTCATCTCAATTTGGATGATAACTCCTTTTGTTACAACACACAACAGAGTGGAACTACTCAAGTACTTCGTGATGCAAGACTAATCATTTGGGACGAGGCATCGATGGCTAAGAGACACGCGATGGAGGCTTTTAATCAAACAATGCAAGATCTCATCGGAAGCAGACTTTCATTCTGTGGAAATATAATAGTCATGGCAGATGGTTTTAGATAAGTGTTGCCAGATATACGTCGTGGTACTCGAGCACAAATTGTAGACTTTAGCCTACAGATGTCGCCTCTTTGGTCTGCAATTAAAAAGATAAGATTAACTATAAACAAGGTTCTAAACGACGTGAGGCGTGGCGTGGCGGCGAGGTCAAGCCTCAAGCCTCAAGCCTTACAAGTTATGGCGAGGCCATGGCGTTTTTTAAGGCGTGCCCTAAGGCAGGATACACACATACTTGTACATAGTTATAATTGATATAAAACATATAGAATTATAAAAAATGATATCAAGAATGCAAAATTGGTATTAAATGTCATGAATATCTAGTCACTACTTTCTTTAATCCTCAAAAAATTCATGTTCGATTATCTATGTACAAAATGGAGATTAAGCATTTACCTATTTATGGTTTTAGTCTTAATGTTTTTTTTTTATGTTATTCAAGTCTTAAGTCTTCTACACAGGTATCATTAATTCCTTAAGTTATATATAAAAAATAACCTTAAGCCTTACAAAATAACTTGTTGTAACGTGTCATAACGCGTTTCAATGCAAGCCAAGCATTTAGAGTGGAGCCATAGGGATTAACGTGACGGCGACCCCAAGCCTTGACGCCATAACGCGCCATAACGAGTTATTTAGAACCATGACTATAAACATGAGCGCGTTGCCTGATCCATGGTTTTCAAAATTCCTTCTACGAGTTGGCAATGACAATGAGGAAACGATTGATGAGACTTTTGTTCGCATACCTGACAACATGACAGTTCCATATGACGATGAACGTAACTCGAAGGATGTTTTGGTTAATGCAATATTTCCATCTATGCAAATCAATGCAGCTGCATCAGATTGCATCATTTCCAGAGCGATATTATCAACAAAAACCTAGTTTGTCAAAAAGATTAAAGAGTTGATCAAAAGATCATGTGGAGAAAAAATCTACTTCATTTCCAGAGCGATATTATCAACAAAAAACTAGTTTGTCAATAAGATTAAAGAGTTGATCAAAAGATTATGTGGAGAAAAAATCAACTATAATTTTAACAAAGCACAAGATGATAGGAACAACTTTTTTGCAGGGGCGGAGCCACATGGGAAGCAGAGTAGGCAGTTGCCTCCCTAACATTTAAAAAAAATAAAAAAAATTATATATTAGAGATATTTGGATAATTGCCTCCTCAAAATTTTTAAAATAAAATAAAATTGTATTATAATTAAGAATCAATAACCATCCACATGTAGTCCATTTTGTAAAATTGTATTTTATGAACTTGTATTTATAAATAAAGTTATATTTATAATCAATAATCAATAAAAATATATATTCTAAAATAAAATTTGTATTTATAATTGGTTTGAGAATTTTTATGAATTTATGAATAATGATGAAGAATATACTTGGCATAACAAATGAGTTGTCATCAACATTGCAAAGAAAAAACATAGATATAGTGAATGCAATGAAATTAGTTGACTTAGCAAAAGAAAGGTTCTTCATTTTGTCACAAGCCTGACATCATTGTTCCAAGGATGGAGGATTTATATAAACCTCCAGGTAGACCACGCCGTGGAGTTCATAAAGTGACAATTCATCATCACTATGAGATTCAAATATTCAAAACGGTCATAGATTGGATGCTTCAGGAACTTAATAGTAGATTTGATGAGGTTACTACAGAACTACTATCTTGTATGATTTGTTTCACCCCAAATGATTCCTTCTCATCTTTTAACAAAGATAAGTTGGTTCGCTTAGCTAAGTTTTATCCTTCAGATTTTTCTGAGATGGAATTTGTTTATCTTGAAAACGAGCTTGAGACATTCTACTTTGACATGAAAATTAATGTTGACTTTAATACTTTGAAGAGAGTTGAATGTCTTGCCGCAAAGCTAGTCGAGACGAAGAAACATGTTGTTTATCCTTTGGTTTATAAGTTGATCAAGTTAGTTTGGGTTTTACCTATGTCAACGGCTTCGGTTGAAAGATCATTTTCAGCGATGAAGGTTGTTAAAAATCGACTACGCAATAAAATGGGAGATAAGTGGATGAATGATTGTGTGGTTGCGTATATTAAGAAAGAAGTACTTCAGGGGATTGACAATGAATTGATAGTGAAAAGGTTTTAAAAAGATGCCAGTCAATGTGGTCAATTGTCGAAGAGATTCTAGGTACGTATTTAGTATGCTAAAAAAAGGGTGTTTTTGCCAATAATTCATTTATGTCCATCCGAAAATGTGATGTTCCCATTTAAACTTAAGCAAAAGCAGATTCCAGGTCGCCTAAGTTTTGATATGACAATCAATAAGGTTGAAGGACAAACGATTCCAAACGCAGGAGTATTTCACATGGAACTGCAAAGGTATTGGTGAAACCTACCCAAAGAATTAATCGCCATGGAATGGAGTCTATGTACCAAACATGGTGTATCAAGAAGTCTTTCACAATTAGCAAGGTACAATAAAAATTATGTAACATTTGTTTGATTAATGTGTATCCATATAACCATTTGTTATACAATATGCTAATCTATACTACTATACTAAAAATATAAAATAGTTATTCTTGAAGATATCCATATTGTGTATAACTCTTGAAGCATCCAACCTATGTGTCTCCTTCTACATATCTCATTCTCCTTGATTGTCTCCACCCCCAATTCCTCTCCCAAGCATTCCCCACCTAAAGCCCCCTATCTACTGTTTTGACATTTCGCTTTGTCTCCAACCGGTTAAGCCTTAGAAACTCTTCCTCTAATGATTTATGAATGAGCCACCTATCTACCCAAAATTTGGTAGACACCTCCCACTCGGCTCTAAAAGGATCCCGTAAAGTTAAGCCCCTCCTCGTCAAGCTTTTTCCCTACTTGGATGATCTTACGCCAAGTCGACCCCAACCCCAGAATACTCCTCACTTCCTACTAGCCTCCCAAGGTCCCCAAAGATACTGTTAATAACCTTGACCCACAAAGCATCTTTTCCCAAAGAAAATTGTCACCACCATTTTTTCAAGAGAGCTAGGTTCATTGACGGAAGCTACCTACATTAAACCCTTCTTTTTAAATGGACCTAACACGCTTTTACATTTAACACACACTAAAGTTCTTTTACCACTTGCCTCCTCCTTCCCAAAAAACGACTTCGAAGACTCTCTAACTCATGAATCACCTCGCTCGGGGATTGAAATAAGAATAGATAATATAAGGATATGCTACCCGATGACCGATTTAACAAGGGTTAGTCGACCTCCAAAGGACATGATCTTCGCTTTCCATGATGCAAGCTTAGATTTCACTTTCTCAGTGACCAGTTTCCATACGGAAATTCTACTCATTGGTGCACCCACTAGGAGGCCAAGGTAGTATACGATGGGAAAGTTCCCCCTTCGCATCCAACCCCCTTGCCATTCTTGAACTTCCAAATCACTAACACCCATTCCAAATTACTTTTTTATGTTTATCTTAAGTTCGTATATCACATGGAAGCATTGAAGGATCTTGAAAAGACTTTTTAAATACTTGAAGCTCCTCCATTTATCAAAGAAAATTACATCATCTGCAAATTATAGGTGCGAGACTATTACCTCCTAATTTTAACCAATTTTGGTAAGAATGCATTAAGTGTCTCTTGATCTTGAGAGTTTAGGTAATTCTTGGTATTTAGAGAAATCTTCAATTTTTATTTTATTTTATAGTATGGTTTAGCAAAGTTGTTGAAACACTTTAGAAAAGAAAAACATAATTCTTTCTATTTTAACAATGCTATTGGAGATGCTTATAGATTAACAAACTTTAGATTAAATTTCTTGACAATTTTAGGTTGCGTTTGCAAAAATAATTTAGTAAATGTTTAGACGAATCATAAATTAACTTATTGAACACTAGTTTGAGTAACTTTTTCAATTATACCCTTTTATTAATATTAATTATTATACTTAAGATATTTTTTTAAACCATTTTACATACCCATAAGCTAATTTCACCATATATAGTTTTTATTTATAAGCTAACTTATTAGCTACCAGCTGGCTTTTCAGCTAACAACTAACTTACGAAAAATACTTCATTACCCGAATTAACTAGATTCCAAAAACGTTTTAAATTTGAAATCCATTTAACATTCCATTAATAACAATCCAAGAAACGAAATCGATGGTCCACCTTTTGTGTTTGAAACCCTAGAAACCGTGTTTGAGAGAGGAATAGGCACGTGTGAGTTGACACAAGTAGGGTTTAATACACTCGGTTTCGCTTCACACTCTTCTTCCTCTTTCTCTCTTCCCACACCCACAAACCCTTCTCTTGGCTCTTCTGTTCTTCTCCTTTTACATCATCCCACTAATCCCAATTCCCAAATCAATCCATCCATTTAGAAATCATCAATCTTCAGTTTTGGATTTGGGTTTTGATTTTGATTCAATCATATATATATATATATATATGATGGCCGACACTTTGAGCTTGATCGCTAATAATAACATGAATCGTGAAAACCCAGATGGGGAATCGACGGAATCTTCAAAATCCCCTTTCAGAAGGATCGAGTTTCAGCTCGCCAGGAAGCCCTTCACTGGCTTCTCCAATGGCGGCGGCGGCGATGGGAGTTTCCGTCTTGAAACGCTCAATCCGGCCACCACCACCACCACCACCACTTCCAAAAACAATCAGCTGGAGACTGTTGGTGGTGGTGGTGGGTCTTCGGGCAAGAAAAGAGATGCATCCGAATTGGAAAACGGGTTGGATCCGGAACTCAGTTTTGGGATTACTTTCAGGAGAATTGTGAGTTTTCTTTAAAACCCTGGTTGTAAAGTTTTATCTTTTTTCAGTCTTTATTTGATTATGATGTTTCTTGTTTATAAATATAGCAGAAGTTTTATTAGTGATCACTTTTGTAGAATTCTGTGTAGCAAAGATGATTATTGTGCATTTGGTGAGCTTTGGTTCCACTAAGTTTACACATCTTTCTTTGTTATTAGATGTGCTCAAATTAAAGAAACAATCAATTTAGGCTGTGTTTGGCAAAAATAAGGTAGCTTATAAGCTAGTTTTTTCCAATTATACCCTTATTAATTTTAATTGTTATTACCCCAAGATACCCCTTTTGGTCATTTTACATACTCATAAGCTAGTTTTTGCCAAACATAATTTATTCATAAGTTAGCTTATCAACTAGTAGTTAGCTTATTAGTCAACAACTAGCTTATCACCTAGTTTGTCAAACACAACCTTAGTGTATTGATTATGATTTTGATGGAACTTATTGGAAGAGAAGTTTTGTCATTTTCATGGGCCAAAGGGAGTGCCATTTAGCTATGGCTAACTTTTAAAAAGATGGAATAATGAGAAATGTAAGAAAGTAGTGACAAATGAAGTTGTTCTTGTTGTTGTTGTTATGGTTTTAGGAGAAATGTGTCATTTCAATATGTTTCTCTTGGTAAGTATTGAAGACTGATACCCTATTTTATTTTTAGTTTATATAGTTATGCTCGTTTATTATTCCGCCAGTAAGCGGAAATACTTATGCTCGTTTTTTAGTTTAAAGTTGTATTTAGTTTCTTGAATTTCCATTTCTAGGAGTACTGAAGGTTTGTGCTATAATATATTCAATCATTTAGTTTTCTTTAATTAGTATTTCTAGGAGGACCAAACGTTTCTGTGTTATATTCTATTTTAAAAAATATGGGTTGCCTATTTTATTTTGTATAATGCATCCATGATGTGATGGGATCATGATTCACATGTATGGCGTATATATTTCTGGTTTAGTTTTTCATTCATAATTAAGGTTTTTTTGTTCATTCCATTTGCAGTAGCATGCTTATTTACTTTTTCCAAAAGTGTTGACAACATTCTCAGATTTACATGCTATATTACTAATTCTATTTTCTTTGTTTACTGAGAATTTTGAGATGTGTTTTGCTTCTTATTTGGATTTTCTCTCAATAGCTTTTGGATTTTTTTTTGATTAACCTGGGTTCCGATGCGCTTTGCGAGCCGACTAATCCCAAGGCGACCACTCGCTTCACGAATAGCCCGGAGTCACCGCATTTGAACCTCCGTGGCCACACGGGGGATTTTTGTTGCTCCTAGGATTCAAACTTTTGCTTTTAGAGACCAAGCCCTTACCACTAGGCCACCACCCTTGTGGTTAGCTTTTGGAAGTTTATAAATAATTAATTCACCTTATTAGATTTGCTTCATACCATGTTTATTTTGATTTGGCACCGGGATACATTTTGTTCATCAGCCATGTATTTGGTTAAACTCTTTTATAGGTTCAGGAATTTTTATTTATTTTTATTTGTTTTTCCATGAATTTTCTGTTCCATCTTCATTTCTGCATTCTTCAAATGAACTCTCCTAAATCTTTATAAAGTTTTGTTTGTGATGTTTAATGTTTACATATTTTTTTTATTTCTTTAGTTTCATGCCTTTTTTCTCTATTGAATTGTTGGCCAATTTTTCAGCATTGATTTCACTTCTAGTTTGCATATGATGAGTTGGTGTCATTCTTATCAATTTAAAGTGATACAAAACTGTTTCTTGAAAATATTTTTATGGTGTGACAATCTACAGGGTGCTGGATTGGAGAATCTTGGGAATACTTGCTTTCTGAATTCAGTACTGCAATGCTTAACATATACAGAGCCTTTGGCTGCATACTTGCAAAGCGGAAAACATCAAGTTACTTGTAAGTATACAATATTTTCCATCGATAAATAGACACTCACAAACATGCATATCTATGTGGTCATTGTGAGATAACAGACTTTGTTGAATTTTTTAAGCATCTATTTAGTATTTAAAGGGTTAAGTTGCACATTTTGACATGTATCGAACTGCTTTTGAAGTAAAGCTTTATCATTTGTTTGCAATATCAGTTATCGCATGCTTGTGGAAGTAAAGAGATTTGAGTTCGTGGAATATAGCGAAGGGGTTGACCTTTTTATTTAGTTGTTGACCTTTTCTTTCATTTACTTGGTTACTTTATCTTCAACCGATGCATCGTTACTTGAAAACATTTTAATTTGTTTTAGTTTAAAGATTGTTCTTCGTTTACTTTCTGAAGGTCGGAAAGCTGGATTTTGTGCTTTGTGTGCTATTCAGAAGCATGTCAGCCGTGCACTACAATCATCTGGGAGATCATTGGCACCTAAGGATCTCGTTTCAAATTTGCGTTGTATCCTTTCATAAGCTTATGCTAATTACATCCTTGGTTAAGCTTGATGAGTTGATATTTTCATTCTGTTATACAAAATCTGCCAATTTTTATTTTATTTGGCAGTTGCTGAATGGTTTGGTGCTAGATGATTAAGTGGTCAAAATGATTAAGAAGCTCCTATGATATAGTTCAAAATGAAATAAGGTTGTTTTGTAATTGTTGAAAATGAAATCAGGGTGCTAATTGGTTAAGGGAGGTCCAAGATACAAAATCATTAAGGAGCTGTTTGTTTACCTCTTAACAGTTCCATTAAGAGGCAGCCTTTGAATCGTTAAGAGGTTAATCTTGTTTGGCAAAAAAATGGACTGCCTCATAATGGTTTCAAAACCCTTTGAATGATTTTGTATCTTGAACGTCTATTAACCATTCAGAGCTTTGATTTCATTCTAAATGATTACCAAACCACAATATTTTATTTTGCACTATATCATAAGAGTCTCTTAATTATTCTGATCTCTTAATCATCAATCACCAAACCATTCAGCAACTGCCAAACAACCCCTAAGAGGCAGTTCTTTTTTGTTGCAAAACAAGATTTACCTCTTAACGATTCAGAGACCGTCTCTTAATGGAACTGTTAAGAGGTAAACAAACAAGATGCTTGATTGAAATTAGTGTAAAAACGTTGTTTTTGAATGTGAACATCCTTAACCACATGATTAGGCATATCTAGAACATTCCGGAATTCAAGACAGGAGGACGCTCATGAGTACATGGTAAATTTATTGGAATCTATGCACAAATGTTGTTTACCTACCGGAGTGCCTAGTGAATCTCAAAGCGCGTACGATAGAAGTTTGGTCCACAAGATATTTGGCGGCCGGCTTCGTAGTCAGGTGTGGATTTTTATGAACGCTCTTTGGTTCTCCAAAAATTTGGACGGATTTGCTTACATTTAGGAAAAAATGCCGATTTTTTAGGTGAAATGCATGCAATGCAACTATTGCTCTAACAAGTTTGATCCATTCTTGGACTTGAGTCTTGAGATCTTGAAGGCAGACACCCTTTATAAAGCGTTTGCAAATTTCACCGCTAAAGAACAGTTAGATGGAGGAGCTAAGCAATATCAGTGCCAGCAGTGCAAGCAAAAGGTCAAGGCTCTCAAACAGCTTACAATTCACAAGGCACCCAATGTGCTTACCGTCCACTTGAAACGCTTTGGTTCCCATATGTCAGGCCAAAAGATCGACAAGAAAATCCAATTCGGTTCTACTTTGGATTTGAAACCTTTTGTGACCGGTTCATATGTAAGTCAAATGTTATTTCTCTTGGGTTTTGTTTTTTTTTTTTTAGTTTTCAGCTCTTATTTGCCACTTATGTTAGATTTGGTTAGACATAAGATAATCCAGACTGTTTGGTTTTTTCCTTTTCAGAGCCTCTTAACCCTTAGTTTCCTTCGATGAATTAAGTGATAACCTGGTAAATACCCCTTATTTTCCGTCTAGCACCATCTTTTTGGTTTTAACGTTTATATTAGCCCAGAACCAGATGCATCCCGAATTTGCAAAATTGCAAAACACTAAAAGTGTATATTTGTGTGTTGGCTTTCTAGAACATCTTGAATTGCTTAAATCAGGGCTTCGGTGTGTGAGATATGATTAAAACCAGCATTGCAAATCTGCCAACATCTTTCTTTTGTTTCTTCTTTCTCGTTCCGTAGTTCGATCATCAATGCTTACTTCAACCAACGTATTTAAGTTGAATCTTTTGAGGGATAAAATAGACGATTATGCATATTTAGACGTTAGTCAGTTTACAAGAACAATCTTATTGATTTGGATTTTAGACTTGAGCACCTCTTAGCAAACAATTCCGGCATAAAACAATTATTAGTGCGGTGAGTGTTTAGCTTCTCTTTTTTGTGGTTTTTATTATATATAAGATTTGTATATAAAACAATGCAGGATGGAGATTTGAAGTACACTCTTTATGGTGTTTTGGTTCATGCTGGTTGGAGTACACATTCCGGTCACTATTACTGCTTTGTTCGGACGTCTAGTGGCATGTGGTACTCACTTGACGACAATCGGGTAGAGTACAGACTTGACTTAATCATATAAATGATAAAACTGTCATTTTCCTTTTATTATCTTATCTTACTCTCATTGATTCTTACAGGTCATTCAAGTCAGCGAGAAAAAGGTGTTTGAGCAGAAAGCTTACATGCTGTTTTACTTTCGAGATAGGAAGAGTTTTCCATCAAAGAAGCCTGCAGATGTCGTTCACCAGAAAGACAAGATTGTGACAAACGGTGCACGAAAAGAGACCCAAGTGAACGCTGCTCTAAGTAATGGATCATTAAACGCCCATAAATCTTTAGCTGCTGTTGGTGCTGAGAGAAATGGTTTCAGTCTGAATGTGCCAAAAGAGACCCAAATGAACAACAGTTTAAGTAACGGGTCATTAAATGGTCACAAGTCTTTGGCTAGTGTTGGTACTGAGAGAAATGGGTCGAGTCCTGATGCACCAAAAGAGACCCAAACTAACGCCAGTTTGAGTAACGGATCGTTAAACGGTCACAAGTCTTTGGGTACTGTTGGTACCGAGAGAAACGGGTTGAGTCCCGCTGCACCAAAAGAGACCCAAACTAACGTTAGTTTGAGTAACGGATCGTTAAACGGTCACAAGTCTTCGGCTGCAGTTGATATCATGCAAAATGGGTTCGGTAATTTGGCACCAAATCAGACCCAAAAGAAAGAAATTCCAGTTCCAAAAAGTGTCTCAGAATCCCATCCGGAAAGCTCTCCAAATTGCAAAAATGCTGATATTAGTATCCCAACTTCTGCAACGGTCGTTTGTAGCAAGCCACTTGCGAATCTTGGAGATAACGCCATTAAAACAGAGAAGGCCGACCCTACCAAGGTAAACTTTCTCATAATTGGTATTCACTATATTGAATTATGTTTTTTTCCGCATTAAGCAGATATCTTTTTTTCAGGAAATTCATGGGAGTGAATCTTTATCGGCAAAGATATCAGACTTGCCCATAATAGGAAGTAGTTCTGTGGAGAAGGATGCCGTTGGCCGGAAAAAGCCGAAAAACCCGAAGAACTATCTCAAGTGTAAGGTGCTAAGTATGAAATTGAGCTCGAATGTTTTAATCGGGACATCATTAAACCAGCGGAAGAAAAAGAAACATAAGCAAAGCAAAAAGATCAAGAATCTTGTTCAAGAGAACTCGATCGATGAACCATCCTCGTCCCACAAAATTGAAGCACAGGAGGCGGTCAAACCTTCCGTAGAAATTGAACTAAAAGCGAGGGTTGATAAAGATGTCGCTGTGCTTGCAACAAGCAATGGTAATGGGGTCTCGGCAGGAAGTCGAGCTAATCATTTGGATGGTTGCAAGGGAGCTTCGGCACAAAAAGATTTGGTTCATATGCTTACCAGAGGTTTGGATGACAAACCCGGTGAGTAATATACTATTCTTCCTGTTTTTGATGAGTGGTTTTCATCTATGCCTATTTTTGATGATTTACGGGTTCGTTTTTTGCCTTTTTTTGTTCGATTTCAGTCCCTCGTTGGGACGAGGATGAGTCGACACCATCTCAGATGAGAGAAATGACACGAGTTCGCCCCATTGGTTATATTGGAGACGAATGGTGAGTCTAGATTTCGCGAGAAACCTTTATAAATAGAAAGCGAGACGGAAGTTCGGCAGAAAACTCATCTGAGGACAGCCGAGAGCACGCACATGTCTCGTCCTGTCTGAATAACATAGCATTATTCAGATGCATTATTCATGATGAATAATACAACATTCAGTCTGAATGTTCTATTATTCATCTTGAATAATGCATGAGTATTATTCAGGCTGAAGGGGACACATGACACTCTCTCGGCTGTTCTGAAGTTCGCAATGAAAGATGAGTTTTCATTTGAACTCGAAATTTCAGTTGCGAACTCACATCTAACCAAAACCAAAGCAAACCACACCTGCAAGATTAATTGTATTCCAAAGATCTTGGGCAAATCCATTGTGAACACGAGGACAGCCGAGAGCGCACCATGTGGCTTATTCAGTTTGTATAATCTTGTATATTCAGACTGAATATTATGCATTATTCAAGGTGAATAATACTAAATGCAGTATTATTCAGTCTGAATAGGAGCTGAATTGGACACGTGTCGTGCTCTTGGCTATCCTTACGTTCGCAATTAGATTTGAGTTTTCGTTTGAACCCGATCCTATATATTTATATATAACTAACACCATTTATGACGTTTGCGTTGAACTCATGATTCAACAGGGATGAAGAATATGACAGAGGAAAAAAGAAGAAAGTAAGGATATCGAGAACCGAATTCGACGGAAAAAACCCGTTCCAAGATATCGCAAATGAGAGGTTAAAAGAAAAACTAGAGTTGTCGAAGAGACCTTCAAAAAGTAAAGGGTTTAAAGCATCGCGATCTGGTAATGGACCTTTCAGGATATGATGATGACGACGACGATGGCAAAGATTTTTGTTTCTGAGAAGTGAGAATGCCCGACATATTTACCAGGTATTTTCTTAGAAAAATTCTTTTTGCGGTGTGTAGATTTTGCCTTGCCCGCGGTGTGGGAGTAATTTTGTTTCGAAAATAGGGTTTTGAATTGATGATGATGGTAAAAAAATGTATGATGTTTTTCTATATTTTAGCTCTAATGTTTGAACATGTTACTTGTGAGGTTAAGACTTTGGATCCAAATAAAGCAATTTAAGGAAGTTGATCCAATTCCTTTTGTATTTGTTGTTTCTTGTATAAGGATGTTTAACACATGGGACCGGCATGAGACTATAAAAACTTGTTATCTCGTTTAGTACGACATTTAGTACGACATTAGACTGAAACATGACAGATACAAATGTATTTTTTGTCCCAAAAGGCATATGCCAAATGTCAATACTCCTCGAAGCTACAGGTAGAACACCTGGTAGAGAGACCCAATCTTGGGCGAAATAAATACTGCGATCTTGTAATAGGTGGAACAAAAATCAGATCAACAAATTATACTACGATTTTGTAATAGGCCGAACAAAAATCAGATCAACAAATTATCAAATTACTCATGTTAAATTAAAATGCATAGCACTTTTTGAATATTTTTTGGCCAGTCTAAGTTCATTTGCTCATCAAATCCTATGACCCATCCCATTTTATTCATGTATAAATTGCACGTTGATAATGCTTATCTTTTTACGTGTAAGGCCAAAGACGTACGATTATGCTTCCCTTTAAATTATACATACATATGTTATATTCGGGTTGGTTTCTTTTGAGCGGTTGAGTTACTGTGAGAACGGTAAGAACGGATCTTCATCCTTGAATACACAACAAAATAAGATGCATTAGAATGTACTGAATTAATTCCTTACAAAGCATGAGTTTGAGATTAAAAGTGATAGATAGTATAGATCATTTTTTACAATTGAGGCATACAGGTGAGATTCAATACAGAGAAATCTATTTTTATGTGAGTGTATTAAAACTAAAAGGGGTTTATATAACACCATCCTTGTATTATATCATAGGTGGGACAATGGTAAAGCATGCAAAAGGTGGGAAATTTGATTCTTTTGAGAGAAGCAATGCATGATTGGTTATGAGCATGAATTGAGGCATCATGATTATAGTTTCCATGATAGCTTTCTTCTTCTTGAAGAAGCCAAGTTTCCATAAAAAAGTGAGTGTGTATCATCATCATCACTTCAAATCTTTCCACATATCCTAAAATGAAGTTTAATGATTCATTAAAATTCTTATAACGGTCTATTTTCTTCATTTGCATTCATTCATTATTTGGTTTCTAATTTTAATAAGAAGTAAATTACAAATTTCGTCCCTCGTGTATTGAAAAACGCGAAGAAGGTTCTCTACTTTAAAAAATTATGATTAGGGTTATTGTGGTTTTACTTTCTATCATTTGTCTTTTCTCTTGATGATTTCACTTTTCATATTAAATGTGTTTTAGTTGTTATAATTATGATGAATGGTTAGATTTAAACCTAGATAAGGGATGGGGAATAAGGCCTAAGATCTGTTTAAACTTGGATTATAATTATGGAGGATCGAGGAGGGATAAGGGACATGGGCGGACCTAGTGTGTGGCATATGGTGATATATGCCACAGTTTCGTTCCTTCATTGTAGTATAAAAAATACAAGTTCGTGAAAGTTGTCACTGTATCAATTTGTTATGTGACCTCATATATATTTTTTGAAACTGCAGTAAACAAGTTTTCCTTGGTAGAGATGGTTAGTTTCTCATTTTTCAAATTGAAGGTCTTGTGTTTAAGTCCTGTTAGAGTATTATTATTAGATTTTAGCTTTTAATTTCAGATTTATTGTGTTTATAAAAATTTTACAATATCAAGACTTGAACTTAAGACCTTACATTTAAAAAGTAATGAACCAACCATCAAACCAATACTGATTTTATGAAAAATATCTCTACATATGTTTCGTATAGTGAAATGTGCTACTGTTTAAAAAAATTTCAAAGCCTGCATCTAACAGGGGGGAGCTAATGATAAGAAGAAAAAGAGGATGAAGGTTTTGTGAGATCCGAGTTGTGGGTGCAGCCGGAGAATGTGGCATGACTAGAGAAGTGTTGAAGTGGGTATGGTTGAAGATGGAGAACAAACATCAATGAAGTATTTTATTTAACTTTAGTTTATTTCTTCAACCCTTTAACACTTGTACAATGGAAACAATTACTTAAAACAATTGACAAAATGTCTAAATTGCCCTCTCGTGATAGGCATTTAACGAAGAGAAGTTAACAGAGTTGAAGGTAGTATGAAGTATCCATCAAATGAAACCATAGGAACATTAATTGTAAGTATTTTATTGTTAAGGACTTCTTTGTAATTTTTCACCACATGGATGGAATTTATAATTTACTCTTTAATAAAAATGTACTCCAGTTTAAAGTCAAAAAACTACAACTATTTTTTGATTAACCAAGAGGCAATTTACCTCCTCCAATAATAAATGAAATAACCACGAGTAAATTAGAAAGTCCTCGTTAAATTTATAAATGACCTGTGTATTTTAAGGCAAATACAAAAATATGGATATTTATCTTAATACAGAAATAACTAATACAAAACTAAGTTTGTAAAATATAGCATAATACATGTGTATTTTGTGTTCTTCAATTCTGTTTTATTTATTTTAATCCTGTTGGTTATTGTTTTTATGGATTACTTTTCCTATATTAGTATAACGAAATACTCATCTTATATTGTTATAATTTTAGGCAAATTGCATGAAAAGATAATGTAGTTTATTTTGATTTCTACTTTAGGTAACATAATTTTAAAACATTCGTTTTGGTATCTAAGATGAAAACTTTCAAACATTTAAGTAACAAAGTAACCATTAATAGGTTACTATGACACATGATGTCGCATCCCAAGTCATTATTATTTGTCAATATAACAAATGATGTGGAAATAATTTAACATTTCTATGCATTTTTCATTTTAAACAAAAATTATATATTTTAAAATGTATAATACAATAACTTATTTTTTTTAAACTAACTAATGAGGTGAGTTTGGTCTGGTAATCTTTCATTTCAAAGCAATGAAAACTTAATTATTAATATTAATAAGTATTAATTGATAAATAAGTATTATAAGCATTATGTAAGTTAAATAATTTTAAAATATATTTAATTAATTTAGAAAAGTTATAAATTAATAATGATATGTTAAGTTAACCAATTTTATTTCTATTCATATTATATATAATGGTTATATAAATCATTAATTAATGTAAATTATTTCTAAAGTTTGTTTCACTGTATTCCAAATTATATAACACTACATTTATCATAGTGTTTCCTCAAATTTTTATTATTTTTTTTACTGTTCACTCGATTTTATTAATATTTCTTTACTGTTTACATTTGTATTATTTTAACTAATTTACATTTTATCCCCTTGAACTTATAATTTTTATTCACTTTACACCTTTTAGTTTTCTATATTTCATTTCACGTTTTAGCCATATATCGTATACTAGCTAAAACATGTTAAAAAAACGCGTTTCAGTTTAAACAAATTATGTCATTATGATTGTATCGTTGATACCTTCGAAATGGGCCTAACATTGAATATTTTTTGATCTAATTACCCTATTCTATACCAGATATATTACGAACAAAAATTTTATTATAATAATTCAAACTGTAAAGGTTACATTTTACCCCATTAGACTTTTAATATTGATTCACTTTATACATTTTAGTTTTCTATATTTTCTTTTACGTTTTAGTCATATGTCGTATATTCGTCAAAATATGTTTAAAAAATGCGTTTTAATTTTAACAAATTACGTCATTATAATCGGTGTCGTAAATACCTTTGAAATGTCTTAATAATAATAAAATAATTGAGCAGTTAAAAATGTCTTAATCAAACTTTTACTATATATAGCACGATTATATATGTATTCGAGAATAGTTGAGCGATTAAAAAGGTTTTAATCAAACTTTTATTATAATAAAATAATAATAGTAATAATCTATCAGAATAAGCTACATCTTTCTCTCCACATATTCATCATCTTCTTTCTCTTTCTGTTTTAATATAAACAAATAACGTCATTATAATCGTATCGTCGATACCTTCGAAATGAGCATAATATTGAATTTTTTATCTAATCATTTTGTTATATACTATACGTAGTACAATTATATATGTATTAAAAAATAGTTGAAGGGTTTAAACTTTCACTTAATCAAACTCATTAATCAAACTTTTTGATCCAGTTATGTTAAAAATTGAAAAGAATAAAGTAAAAAACAAATTAACTTAGTAAGTATAAAGGTAATTGCGTGTAATTTTAAAAGATACTAAATACGCTAAAAATACGTATATAACGGAAAAAGATGCAAGAAATTTGGAATTCAGAAATTTACCAGTCATTAAATTACCCCCTTAGACTTATAATATTTTTTCACTTTGATCATCTTTTACTCAAAAATAGTAAAAGAGGAGAAAACGTTATTTAATCAAAATTCTATTATAATAATAAAAATAATAATACCAATATATTATTCAAATTGTAAAAGTTACGGTTTACCCCCTTTGTTTAATGACACTCATTAATAATTATCTCAATAACTTTAAATCGTCTATAACTTCAAATTTTGGTTACAAAAAAAGTTATACATATAATGACCAGCGGCGAAGCACGGATATCAAAAACTTGTTACTTTACATATATAGTAATCAGTTTTTAACATATTAAATTAATTCTTTCAAATATTTTTTATATTATTTGCTTATATAATGATTAATAATATTTATTAATACTTAATAATATTAATAACTAATTTTTCATTGTTTTCGAGTGGGAGATTTCATGGAACCAAAGTGACATCATTAATTAATTAAAAATACAAACAAGTTATTATATTATATATTTTAATTTGTTTTTGTTTAAGATGAAAAACACATAAAAATGTTAAAAAATTTCCACATCATTTGTTATATTGATAAATAATAATGCCTTGGGATATCACATCATATCATGTGCCATGTTAACATGGTAACCTATTAATGGTTACTTGGGTTGGGTACTTAAACGTTTGAAAACATTCATCTTCGATACCAAAACAAATGTTTTAAAAATATGTTACTTAAAATAGATATCAAGACAAAATACATTATCTTTTTATGCAATTTACCCTATAATTTTTTATTAATGTAACATCCCGTTTCCTTTTCCTATTATTATCATTATTATTATTATTTGAATTACTTAAAAACCAAGATTAGGGTTAGGGTTTAGGCTAGTGTTTTCTTGCGGGTCAAGCAACGAGAGTAGGGAAAAGGCCCGTTAGGAACCTAGGTTAAAAACCCTAGGAATGCTACAACCTTCTCATTGTATTTCTTGGCAAACAAGCTACCGAGAGAGGGAGAGGGAGGCCGGTCTAGAGGGAGAAATCGGAGAGAGAGAGAGTGTGTCGCCGGAGTCGGTTTAGCGTCGCTCGCATCGTAAGGTATCGAAAACTTCGTCTCTTTCGTTAGGGGTCGTTATTAGGTTGTTTAGGTCCGGAGGCGGCCACGGCGCTAACCCGTCGATGGTATAACACACACACCACGCCGGCGATGGCCGGTGGTGGCTGTGGCGCGGTTCCACGGCGGTGGCCGTACGGCAGCTGCTGTGCGGCTGCTGCTGTTGGTTGTCCGGCGGTGGTGGTGGTAACACCGCTGCCGCCTTGCGGCTTCTAGTTGGTCGGCGGCGCAAGCCGTGGTGTTGGAACGAGCGGCGGCGGTGGTTGATCACACCGTCGCTGCTGTTGTGAGTGGTTTCCGGGTGGTGGCGGCTGGTCGCGTCACCACCGCTGCTGTCGGTGATGGAACCGGCGGTGGTGGGTGGTCGCACCACCGCTGCCGCCCTTGCTGTCTTCCGGCGGTGGTGGCGAAACAACGCCGCTGCCGCTGCCGCTTGATGGATTAGACGGCCGGCGATGGTGGCGGTGATCCGTTGCTGTCGCCGCTGCCTCCCCGGTGTGTCGATGGCCGGCGGCGGTAGTGAAAAATCACAGCCGCCGCCATGGTGTCGCGATGGTCTACGTTTCGCCGGTCGGCGGTAGGGCAAGGCCGCCGTTGCGGCCGTGGGAAGGGTAGGCGGCGCACCATACGGCTCTTGAGCCGCGAGGTGGTTTCGGTAGTCGCCACCTTGGCTTGTTGTCCGAACCGGCAACCGGGTTGAACCTGTGGTCGTTGCTAATAGGATTTTACCGTGTAGCGAATGATTCTTATGTCACGTATATTTTACTATACAAATTTCAGAGTTGCGGGAACATTTTGAGTTGATATTACGGTTGTGAATTTACCCGTGACGAATAGAGGTGAGTGGGTTTTCACTTCCAACGTGTTATAATTTTATGTGTGTATACGTGTTATTGGTGATGCATGATGATAATCCGGGTTGCGTGATGACCCGAAAGGGCGGGAAACCGCGGAGACCGGATTGCGGGATGGTCCGGTGAACGGGAAACCGTTAAGCTGTATCGATGTGGATGTTTGCGTTTATGTGCATATTGTTATGATATGTTGTTTGTGTAACTTACTCACTAAGCTGTTGAGCTTACCCCTCGTGATTTATTGTTTTTAGGTACGAGTTCCGGTATTGACAAGGGCAAAGCTCCGGCTTGAGGTCTCCGGCTTGATGGCGTTCCGATCCGAGTGTTTTATTCTATTTGTTGACTTTTATTATTGGGATATTAATATGGTTTGACTTGAGACTTGTGAATGATTACTTAGTTTTTAATAAATGCAAAGGTTTTTATTTAAAATTTTATTTTGGAAATTTCATTTGGGTTTGGGTGTTACAACTTGGTATCAGAGCCTAGGTTTAAGAGAATCAGCACACGCACTCGTGGGTGTGTGTGTGGTTGGACTTAAACCAGGCGGTTGGGAATAATCGGATAAGATCGGAACGGCCAGCGGAACCGTCAAGTCGGAGGTAAGCTTTAGTACCTTTAAATTATTGTGCACATAGTAGTTTTATTTTGTGACGCATGCATATCTATATACATGTGATGATGAGCTGTATACGTGATTTTATGTGACCGTCTAGTTAGTGAGTTGAAGTCTAAATAGGATGGTATCAAAACCAAACGTAAACACCTTGGTACGTCGGGGATGGGTCGTCGGGCATGTTCTTGTCTGATTGTTGCTCGGTGGTCTTGATCCGGCTACCATGCATGGTTGGTTATAGTAATACGGCGCCAATAATAGTGTTACTATAAGCACCTGTGTAAGGTTGGATTTGATTAAGTTCTGGGGATTTTAACTGACTGACAACGGCTAGGGATTCAGCATGCTATGTGGTTAACTGTTACGTATTACGTATGTATATACATGGGTCTGTTGTGTTAGCATGCGCGGTAGAAACTAGCCTTAGGGTTGGCATGATCACTATTATTAGGGTTGCGCGTGAATATCCTGGTAGTATATAGTAATGAACTGAAATACTTTAAACCTTCAGAATGGTGCTAACCCGAAGCCAGACTGATGATGAGGCCGGACAGTCCGACCACATTGCTGCCCAGATCACTGAGGCCCTGCAGCAGATGCTGCCGGGGCTATTTAACCAGATGAGGGATGAGCTGATTCAGACTGTGGATCAGCGTATCGATGCAGCCCTTACGGCTCGTAGTATAGGGTCGGGGAGCACGGGTCAGTCACAGACCCGCGGGATTACCTTTAAGGACTTTATGGCGTGCCAACCGCCATTATTTGACGGGAGGAAGGACCCTGTGGCTTGCTACCGCTGGTACTCGGCGGTCGAGGGAGCTTTTCGCACTTGTGAGTGCCCCGATGGTTCGAAGGTTCTTTTCGCTGTGAACCTTCTTCGTGGAGCTGCAAAGGATTAGTGGGATCTGACTCTCAAGAAGTACACGGAGGCACAGATCACTGCGCTGACCTGGGAGGAATTCCGGGCCTTGTCCGACGAGGAGTTCGCACCTCGCATCGAAAAGGAGCGGATAGCATCTGAGTTCTTGAAACTGACTCAGACGACGGAGTCGGTTAACGAGATCACCGCGCAGTTTCTGGAGAAGCTGCTTTTTGTACCAGGCTACGCGAATGACGAGTCGCTGAAGATGGCTCGTTACTTGGGAGTGCTGAAGCCAGAGATCAAGAAGGCGGTGGCCACGGGGAGGTGTAAGACCTTCGGTGACATGCAGGAGGTAGCACGGGCTCAGGAGCTAGTCTTGGAGGAATTGTAGCAAGGGAAGAGAAAGGCAGAGGACCAGTCGGGACCATCAAAGAAATTCAAGGGGGCAAGGAACGACAGCAGGAGCGGGACCCCGAGCTGCCCAAAGTGTGGGCGTTATCATCGGGGCGAATGCAGGCCACGGGAGTTATCATGCTACAAATGTGGCAAGACGGGCCACCTGAGCAAAGATTGCAAGGAGACTGCGAGGATCTGCTTCAACTGTTATCAGCCGGGGCATATCAAGACTGAATGCCCTCAGCTGAAGAAGACGCCAGCCCTGGCCCCTGCACCAGCGACGCTTATGATCACCGACGGTACTACCAAGGGGAAGAGTGGAGCTACCACCCGTGGGCGAGCCTTTCAGATGACTGCTGAGGAAGCGCAGACGGCGCCTGATGTGATTACAGGTTTTTCCTTGTTATACTATGCGATTATTGATAGTAGCTTACTTTCAGCATCAATCTCATCCCCATTCCCATGAATGGAGTGGACGTAGTTGTCGGAATCGACTGGATGTTTCCAAATCGGGCGACCACGGATGTTGCAGGGCAGTTGGTACGCATCCATAATCCAAGTGGGGGAGAATTGGTTATGTACGGCAAAGGAAGAAGGATATCCATATCCTTCTGTTCGGTCGCGAAAGCTCGGAGGTACATCCAGCGGGGGTGTACGGGGTTCTTGGTCTATGCTATGGCGGATCAGGCGAAGGAGAGGAAGCTGTCGGTAGCAGAGGTGCCCGTTGTCAGCGAGTTCCCAGACGTATTTCCAGAGGATCTGCCTGGCCTTCCACCTGACAGGCAGATCGAGTTCGGCATCGACTTGGTACCAGGAGCGGCTCCGATTGCGCGAGCTCCTTACCGTCTGGCTCCGCTGGAGCTTCAGGAGTTATCGGAGCAGTTGCAGGAGCTCTCGGGGAAGGGGTTCATCCGCCCGAGCAGCTCACCGTGGGGTGCACCGATTCTGTTTGTGAAGAAGAAGGACGGGAGTCACCGTATGTGCATTGATTACCGTGGGCTCAACAAGGTGACCATCAAGAATAGGTATCCCCTACCTAGGATTGATGACCTGTTTGATCAACTTCAGGGGGCTTCGTGGTTTTCTAAGATCGATCTTCGGTCGGGGTATCACCAGCTGAAGGTGAAGGAAGCGGACGTTCACAAGACCGCTTTCCGAACCCGTTACGGCCACTTCGAGTTTCTGGTAATGCCGTTCGGGCTTACCAACGCTCCAGCCGCTTTCATGGACCTTATGAATCGGGTGTGTCGCCCGATGCTCGATCGGTCCGTGATCGTTTTCATTGATGATATCTTGATCTACTCGAAGACGAAGGAGGAGCATGTGGTGCATTTGAGGGAAGTGCTGGAGGTCCTGAGGAGGGAGCGTCTCTACGCCAAATTTTCGAAATGCGCTTTCTGGTTGGAGGAGGTTCAGTTCTTGGGCCACATCATTAACCGGTTGGGCATCAAGGTGGACCCGGCAAAGATTGAGGCGGTTATGAACTGGGAAGTTCCGAAGGCACCTATCGAGATCCGGAGTTTCCTGGGTTTAGCCGGCTACTACCGACGGTTCATCCAGGACTTCTCTAAGATTGCGGTACCTTTGACGCGTTTGACGAAGAAGAGTGAGCCGTACGTTTGGGGTTCTGAGCAGCAGATGGCTTTCGACATGTTGAGACAGAAGCTATGCGAGGCTCCGGTTCTGACTTTACCGGAGGGGGTGGAAGACATGACAGTTTATTGCGACGCGTCTCGGCTGGGTTTGGGTTGTGTTCTGATGCAGAGGGGGCGGGTGATAGCCTACGCGTCGAGGCAGCTGAAGCCTCACGAGGCTAATTACCCCACGCACGACCTTGAGCTTGCGGCGGTGGTTTTTGCCCTCAAGTTATGGAGGCACTACTTGTATGGGGTAAAGTGCACCATTTTCTCAGACCACCGTAGCTTGAGGTACTTCTTGGAGCAGCCGAATCTGAATATGCGACAACGGAGGTGGCTTGACATAGTCAAGGACTACGATTGCGAGATTCTCTATCATCCAGGAAAGGCCAATGTGGTTGCTGACGCTTTGAGTAGGAAGACGGAGCACGCGCCGCTTCGTATCTCACACCTAAAGATGGCGGTGACTACCTCCTTTGTGGACTTGGTGCTGCGGGCACAAGAGGAGGCGAGTCGGGAGGAGAACCAGAATGGAGAGCGGATTCGGGGGCAGATGGCCGCGTTAGTCAGGGATAGTCGAGGGTTGCTGACTAGGTACGGTAGAGTGTGGGTTCCTCGGGCGGGCTCGGCGCGACAGACCTTGCTTGAGGAAGCCCATAAGTCTAGGTTCTCGATTCATCCGGGAGCTACAAAGATGTATCGGGATCTGCGGACGAGTTATTGGTGGCCAGGGATGAAGAGGGACGTGGCTCGGTACGTGGAGTCGTGTTTGACCTGTCTAAAGGTCAAGGCCGAGCATCAGAAGCCTCACGGCAAGATGCAACCTCTTGAGATTCCCGAGTGGAAGTGGGAAAACCTCACTATGGATCTGATCACCAAGCTTCCGAAAACCCCTCGGAAGTTTGACGCGATTTGGGTCATAGTGGATCGGTTGACCAAGAGCGCTATCTTCCTTCCTATCTGGGAGAGTTCGACTGCGGAGCAACTGGCGAAGATCTACGTGGATGAGGTGGTGTCGAGGCACGGAGTGCCAGTGTCGATCATCTCAGACTGGGACGTACGTTTTACTTCTCGGTTTTGGGAGAGGTTTCATTCGGAGCTAGGTACTAGGTTGCACTTTAGCACCGCGTACCACCCTCAGACAGACGGTCAGAGCGAGCGGACGATTCAGACCCTGGAGGACATGCTTCGAGCTTGCGTTTTAGATTTCGGTGGCAGTTGGGATACGTACCTACCCCTGGCAGAGTTCTCGTATAACAACAGTTACCATTCGAGTATTGGGATGCCGCCGTTTGAGATGCTCTACG
The DNA here is from genome assembly GCA_030169165.1 of Centaurea solstitialis. Lineage (NCBI taxonomy): Eukaryota > Viridiplantae > Streptophyta > Magnoliopsida > Asterales > Asteraceae > Centaurea > Centaurea solstitialis. The sequence continues at coordinate 72,609,909 of CM058042.1, read as the reverse complement.
GGAGGAGATGCCGTACTCCTATCTGTTGGGGTGAAGTCGGACAGCGTGTCCTGGGTAGCACCGAGGTTGTACAGAGGACCATAGAGGATCCGGGAGCGGTTACGGACAGCTCAGAGCCGGCAGAAGAGCTATGCTGATCGTCGTAGGTCGGATTTGGAGTTCCAGGTGGGAGACCGAGTTCTACTCAAGGTTTCTCCTTGGAAGGGCGTGATTCGGTTCCGAAAGAGGGGCAAGCTAGGGCCTCACTACATCGGACCATTCACGGTTCTCGCGCGTGTCGGGAAGGTAGCTTATCGTTTGGAGCTGCCTGCGGTGTTGGGCCAGATCCACAGCACTTTTCACGTTTCGCAGTTGCGCAAGTGTCTCGCCGACGAGACGGCGCACATCCCTTTAGACGATATTCAGGTGGACGAGAGCCTGAATTACGTCGAGAGGCCGGTTGCAGTGTTAGACCGGAAGGTGAAGAGGCTGCGGAACAGGGAGATCGAAATCGTGAAGGTGCAATGGCAGCATCGGAAGGGTTCCGAGTGGACCTGGGAGCCGGAGGCAGAGATGCGAGAACACTACCCGGAGCTGTTTTCAGATTGATTTCGGGGACGAAATCCTTGTAAGTGGGGAAGAGTTGTAACATCCCGTTTCCTTTTCCTATTATTATCATTATTATTATTATTTGAATTACTTAAAAACCAAGATTAGGGTTAGGGTTTAGGCTAGTGTTTTCTTGCGGGTCAAGCAACGAGAGTAGGGAAAAGGCCCGTTAGGAACCTAGGTTAAAAACCCTAGGAATGCTACAACCTTCTCATTGTATTTCTTGGCAAACAAGCTACCGAGAGAGGGAGAGGGAGGCCGGTCTAGAGGGAGAAATCGGAGAGAGAGAGAGTGTGTCGCCGGAGTCGGTTTAGCGTCGCTCGCATCGTAAGGTATCGAAAACTTCGTCTCTTTCGTTAGGGGTCGTTATTAGGTTGTTTAGGTCCGGAGGCGGCCACGGCGCTAACCCGTCGATGGTATAACACACACACACACACACACACCACGCCGGCGATGGCCGGTGGTGGCTGTGGCGCGGTTCCACGGCGGTGGCCGTACGGCAGCTGCTGTGCGGCTGCTGCTGTTGGTTGTCCGGCGGTGGTGGTGGTAACACCGCTGCCGCCTTGCGGCTTCTAGTTGGTCGGCGGCGCAAGCCGTGGTGTTGGAACGAGCGGCGGCGGTGGTTGATCACACCGTCGCTGCTGTTGTGAGTGGTTTCCGGGTGGTGGCGGCTGGTCGCGTCACCACCGCTGCTGTCGGTGATGGAACCGGCGGTGGTGGGTGGTCGCACCACCGCTGCCGCCCTTGCTGTCTTCCGGCGGTGGTGGCGAAACAACGCCGCTGCCGCTTGATGGATTAGACGGCCGGCGATGGTGGCGGTGACCCGTTGCTGTCGCCGCTGCCTCCCCGGTGTGTCGATGGCCGGCGGCTGTGTTAGTAATTATGTGCAGAAGTTGGCAAACCAGTGATTACACATCCAACGTTACTAGACACTCGAGGGTCACACCTGTGAGGACCTGTAAACCGAATAAATAAGATAGTCCCAGTTTGGAGAGATTAAGGTTTATAATAGTTAATTATAAATCAGTTGGGCATTTTCTGTACTAAATCCCAAAGTTAAAGGTTTGTTAGTAATTATATATTTATTAGATAAATAAATATATAAGTTTTTTAATTATTGAATTATATATTTATTAGGTAAATAAATATATAATAGGATAATAATTAATAATACAAATAATTATCTAGTTATTTTTCTTTAAGGAAAAGAAAAGAATATTTGCCAAAGATAATTATGAAACTAATTATGGAAACTGAGTTGTATGGAAATTCCTCCATATAAAATAAGCCTATGGCTTATCAGTTTTCATAATTCATTCCACCAAGAAAAACAAACCAGAAAATTCTCTCCTCCCTCCTCCTTTGAAACCGGCGCCGATCCAAGAGCAAAACCAGTTCGGTTTTTGGTTCTTTGATTAATCCTTAGCTGTTTTTCATTGTATCGGGGACTCATTCCTGCTAGAGGGATCTTCGTTTGGTCGATCACGGGTGGATCTAACTCGAGCATTCCAGGTAACACTCTAACAAATCTATTACTATTATAATTGAAACGAAAAGATCTGTGGATATTTGGGTTTTATATCCAAATCGCTTCCGCACGTATCAAACCAGTTAGGTTTGATTCGATAAACTTATTGATCAGTTTGATCACAAAGTTTTGTCGTGTATCTCATCCAGTTAGGATTGAAATCCACAGTTTTCTTCGTGTCAGTTTGATACGAGGAACGCATAAAAACCCAACAGGCGGTAGTGAAAAATCACAGCCGCCGCCATGGTGTCGCGATGGTCTACGTTTCGTCGGTCGGCGGTAGGGCAAGGCCGCCGTTGCGGCCGTGGGAAGGGTAGGCGGCACACCATACGGCTCTTGAGCCGCGAGGTGGTTTCGGTAGTCACCACCTTGGCTTGTTGTCCGAACCGGCAACCGGGTTGAACCGGTGGTCGTTGCTAATAGGATTTTACCGTGTAGCGAATGATTCTTATGTCACGTATATTTTACTATACAAATTTCAGAGTTGCGGGAACATTTTGAGTTGATATTACGGTTGTGAATTTACCCGTGACGAATAGAGGTGAGTGGGTTTTCACTTCCAACGTGTTATAATTTTATGTGTGTATACGTGTTATTGGTGATGCATGATGATAATCCGGGTTGCGTAATGACCCGAAAGGGCGGGAAACCGCGGAGACCGGATTGCGGGATGGTCCGGTGAACGGGAAACCGTTAAGCTGTATCGATGTGGATGTTTGCGTTTATGTGCATATTGTTATGATATGTTGTTTGTGTAACTTACTCACTAAGCTGTTGAGCTTACCCCTCGTGATTTATTGTTTTTAGGTACGAGTTCCGGTATTGACAAGGGCAAAGCTCCGGCTTGAGGGTCTCCGGCTTGATGGCGTTCCGATCCGAGCGTTTTATTCTATTTGTTGACTTTTATTATTGGGATATTAATATGGTTTGACTTGAGACTTGTGAATGATTACTTAGTTTTTAATAAATGCAAAGGTTTTTATTTAAAATTTTATTTTGGAAATTTCATTTGGGTTTGGGTGTTACAATTAAGTTCAAAACGTATGAATAATTAGTCATGAACATTGTATAATATAATAAATATATTACATAAACATACTCACATGTGAATAAATGAACAAATCCGAAGTTAGAATTTTGAAATCAAGTTTGAAGATGGTAAAAAAGTTAAATAAACATGAATACCAAATTAAAGAAAATAAAATGTCACTTATTTATATAATTTGATTACTTCAAAGATTAACTCTATTTAAGATACATTTTTGTGGTGTGTTCATAGATTCACATTCATACCTTTTTTTTGGGTTTTCGTATGCTAGTCAAGTGTGGCAAGGGTTATGGCCGTTGTGGACTGGTCGGGTTTCCCTACCATTTGGGATGACATCTTGGTTGCTATTTCGGACAATGTTATGGCCCCAAAACGTATGCCTCATACATAAGCTAGCTCTTTCGGCTACTGTGTACGAGGTGTGGATGGAAAGGAACCAAAGGACCTATACAGGTGAAAAACGTCTGTTTAATCAGCTGGTTAAGCACATTGTCTCCGCAATCAAGGTTAGGGAGGCGTGTAAAACTAGGGTGAAGATCAAAACCATTGCCGATGGAGGCTCGTGATCGTTTGTTGCTAGATGTTTGGCGAGATGGGGTGCTTATTTGGCGGCGTCGGATGATCATCTTCTTTTATTCTTTGAATTTGTCGCTTTGTTTATCTTCCTTTTGGTCTTGGCCATTTGTGGTCGTCTTTGTTTGGGTTTTGACCCTGTTGACTTCTTTCGCTCTCTTGTTTGGTTGCTTTTTATAAAATCTCTCAAAAAAAAAACTCTATTTCTATATACTTTATATATTTTGTCTCTTAAACTAACGTAAAGGATCAGGTTCACGTGAGACTAAACTATTTTCTTGAGACTGGGTGAGACCAACATTTTTCCATGAAACTTCATAGCAAAACACTGTGAAGGTAAAAAAAAAATTCAAACATTCATAGTAAAAACACTGTAAATGTTACGTTCACATTGCTTTTTGATGTGAAAGTCTGATTTTTTTACCTTCACAGTATTTTTGTTGTGTAGGTTTTATTTTTTTATCTTGTTTTGGATTTCTTTTACCTCGATAGTGTTTTTTCGTATGAATATTCGAAGTTTGTTTACTTTCACGATGTTTTGTTGTGAAGTTTTATGCATAAAGTTTTGATCTCACACGATCTCACGGAAACAGTTTGGTCTCATGTGAATCTGAGCCTATATGTTATTAATTTGATATAATGTCTTAATGTTATATTTTCAAAAAATTTGAACTTTTTTATTTAATCTAGATGCATGCTTTTATAATATGGTCTAGATTTTTATAAGTTTTAGAAGGAAGAGGCAAGAAGATTCCCAACAATAAACACAACTTTGGAGAATCTTTAAACCTCGTTTTAATGAAACCTTTACATTGCATGGACTATTTGACTATTTCTATAAATATTTAATATTATCTCTAATTTAAAAAATTATATTAAACTTCATGGTGAAAATATGTAGATATAATAATTATCTCTAATTATGTGCAAGTCGTGGGCTCGTCGCTTAAAATTTATACGAGTGTTATTCTCCTTAAAAAAACAGAATATTAATAAAAATATATTGAGAGAAGAAATTTAAAACCATTTGTAAAAGCCTATAATTTTGTTTAGGTTACACACAGCCAACCCTCCCAATCCTCTCACTTTTTAATGTCACATCAGCTTTTTCTCAACCCTCTCTTAACCCTCCCAAAGCCCTCTGCAACCCTCTACAACTCTTACCCAACCCTCCCAACCCTCTCACACAACACACACCACAAACACAACTGACGCTGTGTTGATCGGCTTCTGCAACACGCAAAGGGTGTAACCCGCCGGGCTCCTTGTTGACACAACGGTGCCCGTCGAACCCGCCGGACCCGATGGGCTCAACCCGCCCATATCCGTACCACCGGTGCACAGCCTTATAATCACAAATTTAGAAGGATTGAGAGAGTAGTGACATATTAAATATATGTTCGCTCTATTCTTAGAAATATTGAAGGCATTATAGGATTAAATGAGAAAAAAAAAACTACTAAGGTGCATAATTAACAAACATGACTAATGATTGTGGACCTGATTATTCATTTGTTTTCGATTTATCACAACATTATCAAATCATTAGCACAACAAAATTACATTATTTTCACAGTAAAGTCAAATCATATAACAACAAAATCACATCATAAGAAGTATTCATTTATCATACATTCTAAGGGGGCGTTTGGTTCATGGATTTTGATGGAATGAAATAGAATTGAAATCCTGAATTTCTTTGACCAAATTCCTTTCCATTGTTTGGTTCATGGATTATGATGGAATGAAATGTTGAATTCCATCAAAATCCTTAAGTAGAAGGATTGGTAGGGATTTAGTTGGAATGAGATGTCAAATTTTTTTGGACAAAATTGCCCCTCATCCTAATATGCACCACCACCTCCCGCCACCGCCCACCACCACCACCATTGCCGGATATCGCCTCTGTACGCCACCTAAGATTGTTATCACTGTAAGTTTGTGGGGTTCCAACTCAAAACCAATTGGCTATGAGTGGAGTAGTCCAGGACCCTTATAAACACATTACAAGTTCACTTTGTGTCCAATGTGGGACATTGCTCAACACGCCTCCTCACGTGTGGCGTTTTTTATTTAGCCTAACACGTGGATACTTTGGGTTACGTGGAGTCCGTGCGGCTTTTTGACCAACCACGGGTGAACCTTGCTCTGATACCATGTAAGTTTGTGGGGTTCTAACTCAAAACCAATTGCCCAAAGTAGCCACGTGTTAGGCTAAATAAAAAACGCCACACGTGAGGGGGCGTGTTGAGCAATGTCCCACATTGGACACAAAATGAACTTGTAATGTGCTTATAAGGGTCCTGGGCTACTCCACTCATAGCCAATTGGTTTTGAGTTGGAACCCCACAAACTTACATGGTATCAGAGCAAGGTTCACCCGTGGTTGGTCAAAAAGCTCTGATACCATGTAAGTTTGTGGGGTTCCAACTCAAAACCAATTGGCTATGAGTGGAGTATCCCAGGACCCTTATAAGCACATTACAAGTTCACTTTGCATCCAATGTGGGGCATTGCTCAACACACCCCCTCACGTGTGGCGTTCTTTTAGCCTAACACGTGGATACTTTGGGTTACTGGAGTCCGTGCGGCTTTTTGACCAACCACGGGTGAACTTGGCTCTGATACCATGTAAGTTTGTGGGGTTCCAACTCAAAACTTTTAGCCTAACACGTGGATACTTTGGGTTACTGGAGTCCGTGCGGCTTTTTGACCAACCACGGGTGAACCTGGCTCTGATACCATGTAAGTTTGTGGGGTTCCAACTCAAAACCAATTGGCTATGAGTGGAGTAGCCCAGGACCCTTATAAGCACATTACAAGTTCACTTTGTGTCTAATGTGGGACATTGCTCAACAATCACAAGAAAATCACATCATTATCAACAATAGAAATATAAGCTAGCAACATTTATAAAGAGAGAAGCATGGTAACAAATAATTCTTGATAAGTATAGATTTATTTTTATTCTAATATTTATTTTAGGTTAAATAATTTGGAGCTATAGAAGTATTTCATATTTTTCGTAAAACAGGAGTGTTCTCATTTGAACCATTGCCTTAATATACCTATATATACGCACGAGGAACCGATGCCATTAGATAGCCGGGTAAAGATGGTCTAAGTGATTAAGCCTTATATACACATGTAAAAACATTTATTTATGTGTATTTATCTAAATATCATCATAGAAGACAAATATATGACATTCTTAGAATGTAATAACCATAAGAGCTCATACAAGCCACTCATGGGATTTTGATTATGATTTTATTTCTTTAATTTTGATAATGTAATGGTTTTAGAAAAAAAAATGGTGCACATTCTTTTTTATGGTGCTCCAATATACTATATAAGTATATATAATCTACACAATGGTTACCTATCCTATTCATAGGAGATACAAATGGATTACTTCAATCACACTTTTCAAAGTGACGAGTATAATGACAATTTCAAATTTAGGTAGTTGTTGCAAAACTTGGGTGTGTGATGGACCACGTTTAACAGTCCCCGCAAATTGTATTAGCATTCATGGACGGATAACTTATTTCGTAGTAGTTTAAACCTGGTATTATTCGAACCTATAGTGAAAATATCGGCTAGCTAATCCTTGATTGATATAAAGCGAATATTGAGAACTTTTGAGGCAACCCGTTCTCAAACAAAGTGAATCTTGTTTTGTGTGAGCATGAAAAAGATGGCAGTGACCATAAAGTATGTAGCTCCTAGGTTATCGCACCACATAGTTGGTGGAGGTGTTTTCGCATATTCCGGTTCTTGCAACAAGGATTGTATCTACGTGAGCTCGGCTGTTGCAGTAGCTAATGCCCTACATTCAACTTCAATACTTAAGTTTTACTCTGAATAGGCTTGCAGATTTAGCTGAAAGGTAACGAAGAATCCTTTCAGTGAACTTTAGTTGGGTTATGTAAGAAGTGGCAAACCTTTGTGACAACGACAACAATTTTTGTTCTAGTGAAAGATAGATACTAGATATAACTGCCTGTATTGGATTGGATCAGCATAAAACCTTCCACCAAACCTGGACAACTGTGGATTTGCTGAAGGTGGTGTGGTAATAGGCTTGGATCCATCAAATTTTGTGGCAAGCAATAAGTCCCAAATATAGCTTTGTTGATCCAGCTCTCCTAAGACCTGATGAAATGATAATGATCCTGAATCTTTACTTAGTGAATAGGTTTTTACTTCTGTTATAGCTTGAGGAATTATCACTGAGTCTGATCAGTGTTATTCCATGTTACTTATGCTGTAACTTATTTTTATAGTAATCAGGATCAGGATCAGGAAACGAACGAGTCTGTTCTGCAGTCTACTGATCCTGTCCACTGAAGTGAAGACCTCTTGAAGACATCAAGATCATACTCAAAGAACCATCAGCGACGTCGAAGAATTAGCTGATGACAGGAACAGCATGCTCGTGATCTGAAGACGGAACTCAGTGATAGCAGGCTGCTCAATATCGTATGACATCCTGAAGATTCATCAGGATACAAGTGACCCTGAACAGCACCAGTTTCAGGACTCTAGTCACTGATCAGTATCCTGATCCTGAAGGATTAGTGTAATGTCTTAGTCTAATGCACAAAAGGATTATCCGCCTTTACTGACACAAAAGTACATAAGGACAGTCTCTTTACTGTTCCCTTCGTACTTATCAGACCTCAAGGCAACTGTTTACACACTTCCTCTTTTGCACACCATGCAAAGAGTATTTGTTTATAGTAAATAGTACAAAGGACCACTTACATTGTGACACGTACACAAAAGTGAGTCTGCATGCATTTAATGCATTGGGTATAATTAGGACTTGAAGAGATGTTCTCCATACTTCTTCTTCAACCTAAAATATCTGAATCCTTTCTTTCTTTATCCCCTCTATCTTCTTTCTTTTCTCCATCTTCTCACTCTAGTGCATAGTGAAAGAAAGCTTAGATTGTTTAGTTTAGACTTATTGTCTTTTCTATTTCCGCAACAATCTGTAAATTCATATTGTTAATACAACAAGAATTTAAAAGTGAAATTTTGTGTGATTATATTCAACCCCCCATTCTATAATCCCAAACACTATCCTTGCTTGAAGGTCACCTCTTTGGGACCAACAAGTGGTATCAGAGCAGATACAAGCTCTCATTTTCTTCTCTTAGAAAAATCTTGTGATCCTCTCTCCTAATCCATGGCTCTTCAAGCTAAGGATAACTACTTTGATACCGGCTCTGCTGGAAAGCCTCCTAGGTTCAACAAAGATAACTTCTCTCTTTGGAAAACCAGGATGGAACTCTTTCTCTCTGGTTCTGATCCCCAGATTCCATACTTTCTGGAAAATGGACCACATGTGCCTACACAAACCGTCCACCCCATTCCTGCTGCAGCTGGCCAACCAGCTGTACCTGAAAGGCAACTGGTAAAGCCTGTGACTGACTGGAATGATGAAGACAGACGCCTGGTCAACATTGACACTAAGGCTAGGTCTCTCATCGCCATGTCACTCCCTGACGATGTATTCCATTCTGTATGTCACCTTCGATCTGCTAAAGAAATATGGGACACTCTCTGTACTGCTGTTCTCATGGAATCAAGAAAGATTTTCTTGGTTCGTCGGTATGAAAGCTTTATTCATCAGAAGGATGAAACTCTCTCCCAGCTACATCAGAGATTCAACTGTCTTCTGATTGATCTGAAGACTATCGGTACTACCTACTCTAACTTTGAGGTGGTTACCAAGTTCATGGAAGCTCTTCCTGAACATTGGGAAATCTACACCTCCTGCTTAACTATGTCAAAGGACATAAAGACACTCACACTAAGTGAGTTGTACGGTATTCTTCTTAACCGTGAACAACAGAAGAAACTGAAAAAGAATCTCATAAGAGATTCTAAAGATACCAAAAGTAACTCTGTTGCATTGGTCTCTGATTCAGTTCCCACTGTTGCTACTCCTTCTTCAGTAACTATTACTGAATTAGAATCCTCTGACTCTGACATGTCAGAAGATCCTGAATTCAATGAATCTCTTGCTTTATTAACTAGATCTTTCAAGAAGTTTACCAAAAAGGGAAACTTCCACAAAAAGAAACATCTTACTATTACTGACAAGCCTAAATCAGACCCTGTTGAGAAGGCTACTGCTATCTGCTACAACTGTCAGGGCAAAGGACACTTTGCTAATGATTGCAGGTACCGAAAAAGTCAGTTTGCTCCCTCCTCTGCCAAATCTTCTTCTAAAAATCCCAAATACCAGCGCCTGAAAGAAAAGTACAAAAAGATGAAAATTCAGCGCAAGGGTAAAGGTCTTATCGCAGAAGACTGCGATTGGGATGATGTCTCCTCTGATGACTCATCTGATGAGGAAGATACTCAAGTGGCACTGATGGCCATTATTGAGGAACCTACCTTAGCTCTCATGGCTAAGATAGAAGAGGTCCCTGAAGAGATTCCTCTTCAGGCTCCTGAAGCTTCTTCTTCCACAACTCCTGAAGCTTCCACCTCTGCGACTGATTCTCCCAGTCAGGTACCTATTCCTCTTGTCCCTCTTGAAAGCTTAACTCAGTTAGACCTGGTTACGCTTGATCTCTACAAAGCCCTGAATGGTAAAACCTCTGCTGAGAAAATGAACATTGATCTTCGTGATCAACTCAGAGAATGCCAAGAAAAAATAAAACAACTTACCATTCTGGAAGAAAACTATAAAGATCAGGTCACTGTTAATAAAACTCTTTGTATTGAAAGAGAAGTGGCTCTTGCTGCCAAAGAAAGAGCCCTGGCTGAGTTAAACGCTGAAAAAGTCACCATCAAAGGATGGAGTGACGCCTCTAAAAAGGTTGATGAAATATTAGCCTCAGGAAGAAATGTTAAAAACAAAAGGGGTCTTGGATACACTCATGGAGGAACTAAATCTGATTGTTCCATGCTCAAATTTGGAAAATTTGTTTCTTCTATCCCTGATCCTAATGCTCCTGAAAACATCCCTTCTTCTTCTAACACACACTCTGAAGGTGCTCCTAAGAGCAAAAAGAACACAGTCAAGGAAAAATCCAAAACTGTAACACCTTCAAAGACCAAGAGTCCTAAACCCAAGAACAAAATTCTGGGTGGTGGTCCTTCAGTCTCAGGATCAAAATCCTTCTCTCAAAATCCTGTTCCCAGACTGAAGATTGACCTGAAGCAAAAGACTCAGGAGAAGAAACCAATTCCTCCTATGTCCAATGCTAAATGCATACTTGGTGCTGGTCCTGCTCACTTGAAGTTTAAAGACTTCCTGGACCACACTAAACGCTTTCAATATCGCAAATGTTATCACTGTGGATTAAATGACCATATTGCGAGTAAGTGTCCTGATGCTACCAAAGCTGAAAAATCAGCTAAGGTAAAGAAAAATCCTAAGACTGATAATTCAGTCAAAGGAAAGAAGGTTGTCAAGACTGTCTCCTCAGTCAAGACTCCAGCCTCAAGAACTGATAAATCAGTTAAGGCTGCCACTGACTCCACCAGTCCTACTGATACTTCTGGATCCATAGTCCTATGGGTACCAAGAAAAACTTAAACTCTAAATTTTACAGGATAAGGGCATCTGGTACCTGGACAGTGGATGCTCTCGACATATGACTGGTTCTAAATCTGTCCTCTCTAACTACCGTGAAGAAAGAGGTCCTGCTGTGACCTTTGGAGGAAACGGTAAAGGCCAAACCCGAGGGTATGGCACACTGACCAACGGAGTAACTACTTTCAAGAGAGTTGCTTATGTTGAAGGCCTGATGCATAATCTTCTGAGCATCAATCAACTGTGTGATAAGAATCACAAAGTCTCCTTCTCAAAGAAGAAGTGCAAAGTCAAAAACAGAAGAAAGGAAGTTATTCTCACTGGAGTGAGACATGCTGATATCTACATCATCAACATGAATACTTCCACTGACAACTTCTGCTTTGTATCTCGTGCTTCCTCTGATACTAATTGGCTTTGGCACAAGCGTCTTTCTCATCTCAACTTCAAGACGCTGAATCAACTCTGCATCAACAATCTTGTCATTGGTCTTCCTGACTTTCGCTATACATAGGTATCTCTTTGTTCAGCATGTGAGAAAGGAAAACAGACCAGGGCTAGTTTCAAGTCCAAGCAGATTTCCTCCATCAGCTCTCCTCTACAAGTTCTCCACATGGATCTCTTTGGACCAGTCAACGTCCAATCCATTGCTGGAAAGAAATATACTCTGGTAATCGTTGATGAATATTCCAGATATACTTGGGTGTTCTTTCTTCGATCCAAGAGTGATGCTCCTGAAGAAATCATTCTGTTCGTCAGGAAGATGGAAAGACTCAACAACCTTACTGTTCGATCAATCAGGAGTGACCACGGAACTGAATTCAAAAACAGTACCCTGGAAACCTTCTTCGATCAGAAAGGTATCTCACAGAACTTCTCTTCTGTAAGAAGTCCTCAGCAAAATGGTGTTGCTGAAAGACGAAACAGAACCCTGATTGAAGCTGCACGATCTATGTTGAGTGAAGCCAACCTTGCCACTCAATTCTGGGCAGAAGCTGTTAACACAGCTTGCTATACTCAGAACAGATCCCTGATAGTGAAGCGCTTCAGAAGAACTCCTTACGAACTCTTTCATAACAGGAAACCCTCTATCGAACATCTCCATATCTTTGGTTGTGTCTGCTACATCCTAAACAACAAAGATAACCTTGGAAAGTTCGATTCCAAGTTTGATGATGGAATTTTTCTTGGATACTCCTCTATCTCTAAAACCTACCGTGTGTTCAACAAACGAAGACAAGCCATAGAGGAAACGATTCATGTCAAGTTTGATGAATCGGGTCCTACCTTTCCTCACCCTCATGAAAATTCTGAAATAAATCAGTGGGCTGACTCTTTCTTTCAAGTCCCTGAACCTCCCATTGTTGATCCAACTCCTCAAAACCTCCCTGATGGTTTTGAAGAAGATCCTCCAATACCACCCACTGATATACACATTCCACCTCTGATAAATGCCACTCCAATTACCCAAATCACACCATCTGAACCTGATCAACCAACTAACAGTGAAGACTCTTCTCAAACCACTGTTAGTGAGCCTACGCCTACTAATCTTCTTCCTGATCCATTGTCAAATGAAGCTTCCACTTCAGGACAGGTGTATCAGCCACATGCTCTACGATGGACCAAGGATCATCCTATTGATCAAGTTCTTGGTAATCCCTCCTCTGGCATTAAAACACGACGTCAATCTGGTAACGTCTGTCTTTATGTTAATTTCATCTCTGAAAAAGAACCTAAAGAAATAGATGATGCTTTGCGTGATCCTGCCTGGGTCTCAGCCATGCAGGAAGAGCTAGCAGAGTTCATCAGAAACAATGTCTGGCTTCTCGTCCCTAGGCCTCAAAAACGTACTATCATTGGTTCCAAGTGGATTTTTCGAAATAAACTTGATGAGATTGGTATGATTATTCGAAACAAGGCTCGCCTTGTGGCTCAGGGATACAGGCAGGAAGAGGGCATTGATTACGATGAAACCTTTGCTCCTGTGGCTAGGCTCGAAGCAATTCGACTTTTCCTAGCCTTTGCAGCACATATGAACTTCAAGGTTTATCAGATGGACATCAAAAATGCCTTTCTGAATGGAAAACTTAATGAAGAAGTCTATGTGGCTCAGCCTCCTGGCTTTGTAGATCCTAAGTTCCCTGATCACGTCTACAAGTTAAACAAGGCTCTCTATGGGTTAAAACAGGCTCCTCGTGCCTGGTACGATACCCTCTCAACCTTTCTTCTCTCTAAAGGTTTTGTTCGTGGAAAGATTGATAGCACCTTATTTCTAAAGAAATATCCTAAGCATATCCTTCTTGTCCAGATATATGTCGATGACATTATCTTTGGATCCACAAATCCCAAACTCTGCGAAAAGTTTGAGTTGCTCATGAAATCTGAATATAAAATGTCTATGATGGGTGAACTAACATTCTTTTTAGGACTTCAGATCAAGCAATCTGAAAAGGGAATCTTTATCAATCAAGGTAAATATGTACATGAGATGCTGAAGAAATTTGATCTCACATCCTGTACACCGATGAAGACTCCAATGGCTCCTCCTCTGTCACTTGACAAGGATTCCAAAGGGAAACCTGTTGATGTGACTCTCTACAGAGGAATGATCGGCTCTCTGCTGTATCTCACAGCTAGTCGCCCTGATATCATGTATTCTACATGTCTTTGTGCTCGTTATCAGGCTGAACCCAAAGAATCCCATCTGACCGCTGTAAAGCGGATCTTCAGATATCTGAAGGGAACTCCTAATCTGGGTCTTTGGTACTCCAAGGACTCAGGGTTCGATCTAACAGCTTATTCTGATAGTGACTTTGCAGGATGTAAGATTGACAGGAAAAGCACCACTGGTGGGTGTCACCTGCTAGGTGGCAAGTTGGTAAGCTGGACTAGCAAGAAACAGAACTCTGTGTCCACTTCAACTGCTGAGGCTGAATATGTTGCAGCAGGAATCTGTTGTGCTCAAGTCCTGTGGCTGAGAAATCAACTTCAGGATTATGACATACAACTTTCTAAAATTCCTATCTACTGTGACAATACTTCAGCGATAGCCATCGCCAACAATCCTGTCTTACACTCCAAGACAAAGCACATTGAAGTGAGATATCACTTCATCAGGGATCATGTGATGAATGGTGATATTGAACTCCATTTTGTTCCTACTGAATATCAGCTTGCTGACCTCTTTACCAAACCACTGGATGTGACGCGTTTTAATATGCTCATCAGTGAACTTGGGATGTTAAATCCTGATGATTGAAGTTTATCAGGACAAACAGTTGTTAAATCCTATAGAATAACTATTCTCAGGACTCTTTACTTAACAACTCCTGAACAAACTCTCATCAGAGGATGACTCTATTCAGTACTTACAAAATCTTTGTTCAACATCCGAATACTGATGATTCTCAGGTAAGTACCTCTGCTCCTGAAACCTTATCGCATTAAATGTGATAAGAGGATTTTCCCAAAACAGTGCTTATCTGATAAGTACTCCAATTCCAAGAAAACAAATCTTTCATCAAAATGGAATTATCCCCTGAAAAGGTGGTTTTTATCTTTTCAAATAAAACAAACTTTTCATCTGCACTGACACGTAATGGGACGTTTCCTGTTCCCCACGACGTGTGTCAGGCGCGTGAACGCGCGTAGAACTTCCTTTTTTCATCATTACGTTTGAATTTAGCCGCCCGTTTCTCTCTCATCCATTTTCTCTCTCCAACCGCGAGGTATAAAAACCTCACTCGTAATCCATTACACTCTTTACGCTCACATAATTCTAAGAACTCAAGCAAGAAAAAGCAAGAACTGTTTTCTCTCAAGAACACCAAGAACACTCATCACTTTTCTTTAACAAGATCATCGTAAGTGTTTCTTTACTCTTGTTCTATCTACATTTTAAGTTGGTATTCTTCATCTAAACAACTTATTTTGTTAAACGTTTTTTCCAAAAACCCTAAGATCACTTCGTTTGATCTTAGTTTTCCCAAAATCTTCTAAGATTTTTGTTAAAACAGTTTATATGATTTTCTTATTTCTTTTAAGAACAATCATAAACTCTTATTTTGATATCTACTCATCAAAATAAAAGTTTCTTTTTAATACCAAAACACATTCCTTTTGTGTATTTTGGTATCTAATCCATTCCAAGTATAAAGGATTTCACCACTTTTATGAACATATTCTGTGTTCATTGAAAAGTGAAGAAAAATGCATATTTTGGATCTTTAATCATCCACATATGTTGTTTTTATGTTTAACAGAATGGCTGCTACTGCTTCTACGTCATTGGACGCCCAGCTCTCCTCTGAGGCCACAACGTTGATGACTGCTACTGGAAACCTTCCAATAATCATCCCTCAACACGACTTACAGTTCAAACCCAACAATCTGATTGGGCAATTTGACCTCCCAGCGAACAAGGCATTTTTGAAGCCTGCCAGGGACTTTCTCCTCTCCTGTCCCCTGAAGACGGCTTTCACTCTGAACCCGGCGCCCAACAAACCTCTCCTACTGCAATTATGGTCCACTGCTACCACGGCCCAAGAACGGAACTCCAAGGGAAAGATGCACGAAGTAATTAAGTTCCAGATCAAGGACGACATTATCTCGTTCGGCATTGGCACCCTGAGAAACGTCCTCAACTTCCCCAAGAAGCAGAAATTCCCTCCTGCTCCTTCCTCTGACGACGTCATAGCACTCCTGGATGCCATTGGCTACAAATGGCCTGTGCGTGAAGGCCAACCTCTGGTGAAGACTGCTGCCACTGTCCACAAGACGGGGCTAAACGCTACGTTCTATTATATATGGAACACGTTTGGTCTCTGTCTGACAGGGAAGACGGGGAGCACGGAGCAATTCCCCACGGTGATTCAAAACATGGTCTACTCTGCGATCAAAAATCGCAAGTTTGACTATGTCCGATGCATCTGGGACGACATGATCAAGAAGATCAAAAACAGAACCAGGGTGGTCAACGTCCCCTACACCAGGTTCTTCACTGCAGTTCTGGCACTGCACATGGGTACCAATTACCCAACAGAGGGAAACTTCAACAACTACGCCCTAGGCGTGAAGTTTCTGGAACATCTGTCTTCCAAAGCTGACGATGTCCCTCTGTCTGCTGTACTGGTTGTCCCTGAACAACAACCAGACGCAGAGGAACAACCCATCTCTGCTCCTGCTCAAGGTATGTCTTCTCTCTTCTCTTCCAAACCATCTTCTTCTCCTTCTATGCATGCTATGTCAGTAGCTAACCCTATACTGACTTCCCCAGCTGCAACAACTTCTTCGGCGCCTCTGAAGCGCCCTCCTCCCTCTGGATCCTCTCCTCCACCTCAGCCCAAACGCGCCAAATCCAAGACGCAAAAGAAAAAGAAGGCACCAGCTGGTAAGAAATACTACATTACCCTGCCTCAACTTTTTAATAAACCATCTCCTTTATCTAAAACTTCTTCACCTGCAGATACTCCTATCACTGCTCCTGTACAACTAGAACCTGAGGTTGTTCATCTCGAACACTCAGAGAACGTGGAGGGTAATCGTTCTGATACCCTCCTAGCCTCAGGTAATACTATTAAGCATACTATTGCCGTTTCTTCTTCTATGAAAGCTACTGAGTCTTCTAGTACTCACTTAGCTACTCTGTTTACAGGTTCTTTAGGAGCAGCCGTTGAAGGGCAATCCCAACTCCATCAGGATGACCCCTTCAACGATTTCATCTTCACGGATGCCGACCGACAATTGAACGCCGCTGAGCTTCGTCGGCAATCCGTTGAACGGCAACTGCATGAGGTCCACACGGCGCTCCAGCAACAGGAAGAAGCTCACAAGGCCCAGCTTCAGGCCATGGAGCTTGAGCTTGCAGCTGCCAAGGCTGCTGCCACTGCCGCCGAAGCCACCGCAGCCTCTTCCACTGCTGCTGCCGCCGCTGCCGCCCCTGCTCCTACTGGTGTCACCATCACCATACCTTGTCTGGATGCGATCCATGACAAGGTCTCTCAGGTGGCTACCTCCTCTTCCTCCCTTCAGGCGTCTATCGACGACCTGAAGGCCACGGCGTTACCCACTCTCTCCACAGCGGTCAACAACAACTCCACCTCCACCACCAACTTCCAACAACTTGTGGTGCAGAGGTTGGATGCACAGGAGACTGGCCTTAGAGCCCTACAGGAGAAAGTGGCCGAGCTAGCCACTGCAGTCAACACACTCACCACTGCTCCTCCTCCACCGTCGTCGTTCACTACGGCTGATAGGGAACTTCTCCAGTCCCTGCTCTCATCTTCCTTCATCAACAGAAAGCTCAACGCCAACATGGCCTCTCTCCTCCAGCGGAGTGTTTCAACAGCCGCCTTACAACAGGCACCTGTTGAGGGGGAGAGACAGCCCCAGAGAGACCATTCCGTTTATTCCCCCTCCACAAACTGGAGAACCGATGAACAAGGGGGAACAAACGAGAATGAGGATGATGATGAAGATGATGATGATGATGATGAAGACGACGACACCTTCTTCGTCGAAAAGGTACCAGCCTCAACGCCCACTCCAGGGCCTGCACACTCTCAGGGGGAGAACCCCGGTGCACCTGGTACGTTACTATTACCATCCTCTCCCTCATCTTCTGATAACCAACCTATCTCCACCCTTCTTAAATCTAAACCTACACCTGAAACCGTTACCCTCGACACCTCCTCTAAAGACTCACCAACTAATAACCTACAAATGGTTATCTACCAACCACTCAAACAACCTACCCCTGAACCAACACCTCAATCTACCCCTAAACAATCCTCTGAACCTGAAAACCAAGAAGACTCTGAATTTCAGGATGTGAACTTTGGTTCTGTCACTGGTGAGATTATTCGCCTTATGGAGAATAGTCCATCAGAACAGACACGAGCCGAACTAAGCAAAATGACTTTTAGAGTAACTCCTCTAAACCCTGAATCCATTCCTTCTAAACCAACCCGCTTTAACCCTGAAGCATCCTCTTCTAAAACCCCTGAAATAAGAGCCCCTCCTGAAACCATTTGCCTATCATCAGATGATGAATTCATCTCTGATGACTTCTCTACCCCTGCTTCTTCTCCCAGATCTCCTCCCTCTAATTCTCCTAGATCTGAAGGTGAGAATTACCCTGACAACTCTGCTACTGTCAACAGGGATGGGCGTTTAGACGCCGTGATAGAGCGACTCGAGAGTACAAGAGTATAAATTCCTCTTCGTACCTCTTGGGACTCCGAGTTCGCCTATCTATCGCAAGAAGAGTACAACAATGCTGTACAGGCTCAGGAGGAGCATAATAAGAAGCAGAAGGAAGCTTTCCTCTCCGCTCAAGCCGCTCGAAGGCTTGCATTGGATTTTGTTGAAGAGGACGCTGAAATAAGTGCTGATCCTGTTCTAGCACAGAAGGCCGCGCTGAAGGTCTTCAATAGAAACGCTGAAGTTCAGTCTGAAGAAGTGAACTCAGAGCTTGATTGGTGCCGAGATCGCCTACACCTCAGAAAACATGGTGCTGCTATCTCTGGAATCCATCTCAGCCGAACTCGCGGCAAAAGAGCAAAAACGTGGATCACCGTCAAACGCTCAGGAGTCAAGGATGTGCAGCACACTCTTGACAAGTTGGAAAGATACAACTTGTCAGAGTGGAATGAAATCAGAAGCCTACTTCCCAAAGCCAACATAAACTATCGGACTGAAGTAGAAGAAGTCATTAATGGACTTATTGCACGCATCAGAAGAACAACCGAAATTCCTGATGACCTTCTCCAGCCTTCTTCAGCACTGCCTCAGCCACCTGTTCGAAGATCAGCGGGTGCTTCAACAAGGAGACCAACTCCTTGCATGCCCAGGATGGTTGTCAAACCACTGGACCTCTCGATGCTTGATCTTTCACTCCCTCCAGGAGTCTCTCTCTCTGAAGGACAAGTCATCAGAGAACCTGTTCATGGTATTTGTGTAAGCGACAACTCCAAGATTCTACGCTTTCAGCGTTTCAACGAGCTACACAAAGCACCATATGAACACTTGGTTTCTGTTCTCTTCACTGCTCAAAAGGACAAAACAAACCAAGATAATAAAGAGATAATTCGCACTGTCAGAGCTATACTCGATCATAGAATCGCCTTCAGTGATACTCCTGTTCCAATACAAGTCAAGACTGAAGAACTTAGCGAAGACTCTGATAGTTAGAATATTTTGTAATTTTTCTTTCAGTACCTCATTTATGTACTCTTGTATTTTCTTTACTCTTGTAACCTTATTAAGATTAATGAAAATGCAATTCAGTGCATTGTACTTTACTCCATCATAGTACTGAAAAAGATCCCTCAAAACAGTAAATGGGACATGTACCTTTATGAGTTCTATTTCCTACTGTTTCATCTAGACTTAGAAATTTTTTTTCTTTCTAGACTTAGACAATTTCTCCATTGTCTTATCATTATCATTTAGGGGGAGATTGTTGATCCAGCTCTCCTAAGACCTGATGAAATGATAATGATCCTGAATCTTTACTTAGTGAATAGGTTTTTACTTCTGTTATAGCTTGAGGAATTATCACTGAGTCTGATCAGTGTTATTCCATGTTACTTATGCTGTAACTTATTTTTATAGTAATCAGGATCAGGATCAGGAAACGAACGAGTCTGTTCTGCAGTCTACTGATCCTGTCCACTGAAGTGAAGACCTCTTGAAGACATCAAGATCATACTCAAAGAACCATCAGCGACGTCGAAGAATTAGCTGATGACAGGAACAGCATGCTCGTGATCTGAAGACGGAACTCAGTGATAGCAGGCTGCTCAATATCGTATGACATCCTGAAGATTCATCAGGATACAAGTGACCCTGAACAGCACCAGTTTCAGGACTCTAGTCACTGATCAGTATCCTGATCCTGAAGGATTAGTGTAATGTCTTAGTCTAATGCACAAAAGGATTATCCGCCTTTACTGACACAAAAGTACATAAGGACAGTCTCTTTACTGTTCCCTTCGTACTTATCAGACCTCAAGGCAACTGTTTACACACTTCCTCTTTTGCACACCATGCAAAGAGTATTTGTTTATAGTAAATAGTACAAAGGACCACTTACATTGTGACACGTACACAAAAGTGAGTCTGCATGCATTTAATGCATTGGGTATAATTAGGACTTGAAGAGATGTTCTCCATACTTCTTCTTCAACCTAAAATATCTGAATCCTTTCTTTCTTTATCCCCTCTATCTTCTTTCTTTTCTCCATCTTCTCACTCTAGTGCATAGTGAAAGAAAGCTTAGATTGTTTAGTTTAGACTTATTGTCTTTTCTATTTCCGCAACAATCTGTAAATTCATATTGTTAATACAACAAGAATTTAAAAGTGAAATTTTGTGTGATTATATTCAACCCCCCCCCCCCCCGGTCTATAATTCCAAACACTATCCTTGCTTGAAGGTCACCTCTTTGGGACCAACAAGCTTCATCAGGACAAAACAAGTCATGGCGATGGGGAGTTTGTCGGTTATTTGTTTGGCATGTAAGTAATACTTTGTCATTGTCTTGTTTCCTTTACACATATTTTGTAGTTCACGCGTAAGGTGTAACGCGCAAGCTTGAGATTGAGATGAAAAATGTCATTCCAGGGATTCCCAAACGCTTGAGAGGTTGTGAGACTACCCACTTGTACTATGTTAGAATGTCTTTAAGAAGGCCGACATGATTCGTAAAAATGTCGTCGAGAGTATATTGGCGGAATGTGGTATTTTGATATTAGTACACAATCCCTTTGTGGCTCGTTTCTTCCACCCTTTCACTTGTCGTCAAATATGTACCTTGTTGCGGAATATTTGAACGACGGTGATTTATATTCGTTGTTGCGAAGCCTAGGTTGCCTGGATGAAGATGTTGCTCGTGTATACATTGCAAATTATCAATACGATTGAGCCTTCTGTCTTACAAGTGTATCCTAGTTTATATCCCTAAAGAATTGGTGCTGTTTCACCTTAATTAGATCTTGTGCTCCTCGTCTTGGTATCCTTTATCAAAACCATAATCATCATGTAATTGAAGGGTTCACAGATGCCGACTATGATTGGGATCCTACGA
This sequence comes from Centaurea solstitialis, assembly GCA_030169165.1. Classification (NCBI taxonomy): domain Eukaryota; kingdom Viridiplantae; phylum Streptophyta; class Magnoliopsida; order Asterales; family Asteraceae; genus Centaurea; species Centaurea solstitialis. The sequence goes on along the minus strand of CM058042.1, from coordinate 72,588,521 downwards.
ACAGGCAGTCTACAACATGCTATGGAATATCTGTATTCAAATACCACAATTACTATTCTAGCAGAAGAATATGCACGACTTTTGACGAAAAATTCCACTACGCCGACAACTACATTTGCTGAGATAGGTAATTTGCACTAATGAGCTCCTCAAATATCTGTCCAAAAGCTTCTTACATGGGCGCTTAGTGTGATCAAACTCATGGCAGTAGTAACACTCAACATTATCAGAATCTGGAATAGTATCCCGTGACTCGATTGTTTGGTCAGTGTGGCCACCTCTAAAGCCCCTTCTATGACCCCACAAGGTCCTCCTCGGAAGCCACCCCAAAATCCCCGTCGACTAACCAAAGCGTTGTTCTGATTTGGGTTTAGTTTCGAAGAACACGTGCAAAAGTTTCCTGAAGGGAAGGAATAACAACTTTACTCAAGAACTGTGATATAATAGTTGTAATCTAGTCACAAACCGATCAAGAAACTGATAATGACCACCTGTTCCATTCGATCTGCATAACTTTGACATAAGCACTTAATGGAAGAAGAGAGTTAAGCTCCTCATCTACTTTCTTGAACCCGATGACATAAGTTGTGAGTGACCGGTCCTGTTGTTCTCCACAATGAAAAGACTTAAAAACATTATAGATCCGAGAGATATTACTTTGTCCAAAGTACAACAAATCAAGATAACCTATAAGTTCCTTCACATATTCACAATGACTAGCTAGAGACAAAACATAAGGCTCAATCGTATTGGTAATCTGCGACATATACATGAGCAACATCTTCATCTAGGTAGCCTAGGTTTCTCAACAACAAATACAGATCACCACAATTAAATATTCCATAACAAGGTGTAAGTTTTCATGACAAGTGAAAGAGTAGAAGAAATGAACCACAAACGGATTGCGTACTGATATCAAAATATCGCGTTTCGCCACTATACTCGACGACATTTTTACGAATCATGTCGGCCTTCTTCAAGACATTCTAACATACTAGTATTGGTTTAACAAAGAGAAGAGCAACCATCCAAGAAGGATTCGGTCTTGCTTCTTATAGGCACTATAGGCGGGATTTGAAGTAGTTGCATTATGGAGATAACTTGCAAGGCAAAGATTGTTATCATTAACATAGCCTTTTAAGTCACATCCTTTTAAAACGGGATGGAATTCGATAAGCTAGAGAAGATAATTTGTATTGTCAAGTTTGACTAGAAATTTTAATGGTGGACCTATATTGATGGGATGGAAAATGCAGTAACAACATGAGGGTTGAGATTAGAAGCAATTTCTACCATTGTTGTGTGATATGAAGTGCTAATAATACCATGTGAATTTTAGAAAAATGAATGTACACTTTTGTGGTAGTGCATAAATCTTCTTTTCTTTATAGTTTTATTTTAATTTTGTAATCATTACACACGAACATTTGTACACACACATATACCCATATATATATATAACACAAATTGTCACGTTAAGTTACACATTGAAAAACATCATGAGCTCGTTGTAATTTGTAAGGTTTAAAGTTTGACCTTACTGTCACCCCAAGCTTCACATTCTTTAAAAACTTGATAAAAATATATATATTTATTATAGGATGAATAAAGTAGACATTACACTATTTTGAAAAGATAAAGTTTAGTACATAATTGCTTTCATGAGAATTAATTTTTTATTCTAAAAAAACTAAGAAATATGAGGAATTTTTATGATGTCACTTTTCTAGATGCAATTTCTTTTATATCATTTTACAAAAGGTATAGGCATGTGTTATTATATGGACTCTTTTTAGTTTTAATCAGGGATAGACTTATATAGGTGCCCACGGTGGTACATGTCACCGTATCGTTCATCTGTCGCAGTGTAAAGGTCGTGAAAGTGCAATCGTATTAATTTGTTGTGTGCTATCATATGTATTTTGAAACAGCAATAAAGACACAATTGTTTCTTGATTGAGTTGGTTAGTTCCTTCTTTTTTAAAGCGAAGGTCATGGGTTCAAATCTTGTTTGAGTCGGGGTTTTTTTTACTTTTTAGCTTTTAATATCATATCTATTATGCTTCTTAAAAACTTGTAATAGTAAAAGTTGAACATGAGACTTTTCATTTAAAATTGAGGAAACCAACTACTAAATCAATATTGACTTAAATGTTCCTTATAGTTAAATGGTGTCACCATTAAAAAAAAGTAGATCCGTCCATGGCTTTGATCACACTCATAAAAAGGTAGATCCTCCTATACTGGGTCTCACCTCTACATTTATGCTACCCTGTTCTCTTGTAGGGAGACAACATTTATAATTCCCCAAGGTATATTGATCTAAACAAGATGTGTCAAGCCCGCGCGTTGCGTCAGGTGATATTCAAACAATCACATTCTTAGTAATCCGATTTACATATAATATTATAGATAAGGTGACTCTTCAAAGTAGACAATATTAGTTTACCAAGCATCTAACGGATTTGAATATTACGTTACGTACATAATACTACATGATTTATATTGTCATTCCTCTGAAAATGACCAAAAATACATCTTTTCTTTAGCCAACCATAGTTTCAAAAGTAGTAATCAAACTAATATTGTGCACACTTTGATGAAATGACGTTTTTAGCCTCTCAACTATTTTTTAGTACATATATAATCGTACTATATATGGTATATAATAAAATAGTTAGATCAAAAAATATTCAATATTAGACTCATTTCGAATGTATCAACTACACGATTATAATGACGTAATTTGTTAAATTTAAAACGTATTTTTTTACATATGTTGGCGAATATACGATATATGGCAAAAACGTCAAATGAAATATAAAAAACGAAAATGTATAAAATAAGTAAATTTTATAAGTCTAAGGGTTTAAAGTGTAACTTTACTATTCATTTACCCTGTTCATTTACTTGGTAAATTGATATAAGGGATAATATGTTCTAAGAGTATGTAAATAGAGAACATATCAAATATAACTTTTTTAACAAGTTCTAAATATACAAGGTTTTGACATTATATCTCAGTATCCAAATACGCATTTTTTTTACCATCGATAACAATGCTAAAGGTAATATAACTATACAAGTATAAAATCTATATATAATAAAAGAGTAACTGAGCTGTGACATGTCGCTCTTTTATGAGCCAAAAACAGTGTACGAATCTAGTTATTATAATGAAATAATTTCTTTATCTAAATTAGGAAAAATAAGTTATTTGATATATTTGTTTTAAATAAAAATTATCATGTCGACGCATAATTATAACTTATTCTTGTTTGTAAATTTTTTTTTAATTTTAAAATTTGTATAATAATTACCAATAAATAACAAAAAATAATATAATTATTTCTTTTAACAAAAAGAAGCAACTTTGTATTTTGCTTTTAAAAAAGTTGAATTTATATTCATAATTACTCCCAAATTTGATGATAAGAAAACATATCCAAGTTGAGTAAAAATGATTTCTACCACCACACACAGTAAAACACACTCACAACACACACAGTATAGCTTTGGCATGGCATCATCGAATACTATCTATCCATACCTTTTTCTGATGGTTTTCACCAACCCTTCTTAAAAACATTTATCAACTCCCTTTCACTCTCCACAATCTCACCACTAAATAAACTAAACTGCCAAATTCTCTCTTCCCAATATCTCTTTTCACCCTCACTTTCATCTAAAAGTTGGAGCCTTTTGACACAAAGACAAAAAATCTTTAAGTTTGCTTGTTTTCTCTGTTGGCTTTGCTTCACCCAGATGGGTATTTTCTTAAAAGCACCCAAATAGCAGATTGGTGGTGGTTTTTGGTGGTGGTGGTGGGAGGTTGGTGGTTGAGTTATTATCAGAAGCATTAATGAAGTGAAAAAACTCAAAAAAGAGATTGAAAAACACATAAAGAAACAAGCTTTTCTTGAAGGGTTTTTTTGCATCTTTTTTTTTATCCAAGTTCAGAAATGGGGTTTGCTTTATTTGGTTCCATTTTCATTCTCTCACTTTTCTTGAAGTCAAACCTTGGTCAACCACAACAGTCAATGGCCAACACAGATGAGTTCTTCATCTCTCATTTCTTTGAAAAAATGGGGATAAATTCTTCATCTTTTCATCAAGTTTACAATCTATCTTCATCTGTTTGTTCATGGGAGGCTGTGTTTTGTGATGCTAAACAAGAAAATGTGATTGGTCTTATTGCTCCTAATTTGGGACTTAATGGTCCAATCCCTGATAACACCATTGGCAAACTCAAAAAGCTTCAATATCTTGATTTAAGCAGTAACCAAATCACTGATTTCCCATCTGATTTTTGGAGCTTGGTTTCCATCAAAACTCTTAATCTTTCAAACAACAAGTTCTCCATAAATCTCCCAACCAACATTGGTAACTTTGCTTCACTTGAAAGATTAGACCTTTCTTTCAACAATTTCACAGGAACCCTCCCTGATTCCTTCAATTCTCTCACCAGTTTACAACTTCTTAATCTCAACCAAAACCACTTTGATTCCATCATCCCATTGGGTATCACAAGCTGCCATTCTTTAATCTCCATAGACCTTTCTTTCAACACTTTCCATGGAGGTCTTCCCCATGGGTTCAACACAGCCTTTCCCAAGCTCAAAAGCTTGAATCTTGCTGGAAATCGAATCGAAGGAAGGGGTTCGGATTTCTCGAAGATGGGTTCGATAACTTATCTCAACATTTCCAAGAATCTTTTCAAGGGTTCTGTGGTTGAAATCTTTCAAGGGCCATTGGAGGTGGTGGATTTAAGTGGTAATCAGTTTGAAGGCCATATTTCTAAGGTAAACTTTAGCTCAACCTTTAATTGGTCACATTTGGTGCATCTTGATTTGTCTGATAATGAGATTAGTGGTGAGTTTTTCAGTGATTTAAACCAAACCCATAATCTCAAACACCTTAATCTTGCCAAGAACAGGTTTTCAAAACAAGGTTTCATCCACATTCATGACCTCCATAGTTTAGAGTACCTCAACTTATCGAAAACCAACTTAATTGGTCCGATTGCGGCCGGAATTACGACGTTAACTCGTCTCAAAACGCTCGATCTTTCGAGTAATCATCTTGATGGTAAACTCCCACTTTTGAGCTTCAAAACCCTGCAAAATCTTGATCTTTCCAACAATAACTTAACAGGAGACATACCCATGTCTCTTTTAAAGAAACTTCCATGGATGGAAAGATTCAACTTTTCTTACAATAATCTAACCCTTTGTGATTTCGAGTTTTCCCTCGAAACCCTTCGATCGGCTTTCATTGGTTGCTCGAACAGCTGCCCGATCGCTGCAAACCCGACCCTTTTCAAGCGAAAACCGCATAGACATCGAGGGCTCGAGCTCGCGTTGGCTCTAGCCGTCGCTTTGGTCTGCTTGCTTGTGGCTTTGCTGCTTTGTGCGTTCGGTTGTCGAAGAAAAACCCGAATGTGGGAAGTTAAACAAGAGTCTTGCAACGAAGAGCACGCCATTTCGGGTCCGTTTTCGTTCAAAACGGATTCGACCACTTGGGTTGCGGACGTAAAGGTTGCGTCTTTAGTGCCGGTGGTGATCTTTGAGAAGCCGTTGTTGAACTTCACCTTCTCGGATCTTTTATCGGCCACTTCGAACTTCGATCGGGATACCCTTTTGGCCGAAGGGAGGTTTGGACCGGTTTATCGTGGGTTTTTGGCGGGTGGGGTTCATGTCGCGATCAAGGTCCTGGTCCACGGCTCGACCATGACCGATCGGGAGGCTGCGACCGAACTCGAACATCTCGGTCGAATCAAACACCCGAATCTTGTCCCCTTGATGGGATACTGCTTGGCGGGTGAGCAACGGATTGCGATCTACGATTACATGGAGAATGGAAACTTGCATAATCTGCTCTACGATCTTCCTCTTGGAGTTCAAGTCACGGAAGATTGGAGCACCGATACATGGGAGGGAGAAGAAGCCAACGAGAACGGTATTCAAAACGTCGGGTCGGAGGTGTTATTGATCACGTGGCGGTTCCGCCACAAGATCGCACTCGGCACCGCCCGTGCGCTCGCGTTCCTCCACCACGGATGCTCGCCGCCGATCATCCATCGGGACGTCAAGGCCAGCAGTGTTTACCTCGATTACAATCTTGAGCCGAGACTCTCTGATTTCGGGCTGGCGAAAATCTTCGGAAACGGTGTCGACGACGAAACCGCTCGTGGGTCCCCCGGGTACACACCGCCAGACGACACGGTAACTCCGAAATCCGACGTCTACGGATTCGGGGTGATTCTTCTCGAGCTGATCACGGGGAAAAAGCCCGTTGGCGATGAGTATCCGGATGATGATAACTCGAAACCACCAAATTTGGTCAGTTGGGTTCGAGGGCTCGTGAGGATGAACCGTGGTTCACGGGCCATCGATCCAAAGATTCGAACCACGGGCGATGAAGGTCAAATGGTGGAGGGATTAAAAATCGGGTATCTGTGCACCGCTGATCTTCCGGGAAAGCGGCCGAGCATGCAACAAGTGGTCGGACTTCTAAAGGATATCGAACCGCTACGAGCTAGTGAAGAAATCTAAAAGATTTTCGGGTTTTTTCGTGCAGAATTTTTTTTTTTGTTACTCGTATTATCGTTTGAGGGGGTTCGTTTGTCGGTTTTTACGAGCCATAAAAGTTTCATGTCGTTATGAAAGAAATCAACAAACCCGAAAAGAAAATTGTCGTGTTAGCTTGTATTTTATGCGGTAAATTTTGTATATCATAAGGAATGCTTTCTTTGTCGATGGTTACTACTGAATTGCGAGTTACAACAAATATATAAAAATTATCGGGTTCAAACCAATAAATGAATTAATCGATCTTCAGTTCAAGAAAGTCCATAAACGAGGTTCTAAAACTTGAATTTTACGTGTAATGTACAACTCAAATTTGTTAAATAGCATCGAGATCGAGCTTGGTATTATAAAACACACCCTTCAAATGATTCTAATAAGCGTTAGATCTTTCGGTTAGTATTAGCGAACACGGGTTGGGTTTTCGATGGGAGTAAAAGTTATGGTGCAAATATGAAAACAGAACCTTCATCTTTATTTGCGTGTTTTAATCAACACGGTCAAACTTTTAACAAATTCAAGGCGGTAAAAGTTCAAAAGTGAAGATAAATGATAGTAAACCAAAAAGTCAACTCATCCAAAGACTCACAAGCATCTCACTCACTGTAACTTTAATACTCAAACGGCTTCAAAAGAAAGTTGATAACACTTTTAAATCAAAGATATGGTGTTGGGAAAATATCGCATTTCACAAATACTTACTCTTCAGTGATGCCAACATTATCCGAACGTTTTTCTGCACGTTTCTAGTCCTTTGGATAATGGTGCCAAACTTGTTTTTCGTCACCGGCACACACGACAAGATAAAAATGATTTAAGACGAAGAGTTGGACAAAACCCATTCCACCAAAGTCACTATAGGAAATCCTATTGCCTCTTTTTTCTTGTCGTTCACACAGGACCAGCCATGTCGATGTGCAACCACTGTACTTTCTCGTCAACAAACTGCAATGCAACACAATTTCGATCAGCAACAGGTTTAAATAAAAGTGATCTTCTAACAAAACCAAACAAGCTAAGTATTTCCCACCGGAGGTGGGGCCACAAGTGTTATATATGTATACCTAACCTCTATCCCAAAGAGTAGAACTACTGATTCCTCTGTGGAAATAGGAACATGTCAAATGGAAATAGCTGCAATTTCACTATTCATACAATGTCTAAAATACCCTATTGTAGTAACTGGAAGGTCAAATGTTGGGAATTCAAATAGAAGAACTCCATTCTTTGTGATGATCAAAATATAACTTCTTTGTGATGACAAAAGCTGATGTAAACTGAGCAATATTTATGAAATGAATGGAGTAAACAAGATACCTCCTTCAAGAAAAGAGCTGGCGTACTACAACCATCTTGACGACCCACCGGTGTTAGCCATATCAGCTACTTTAGATTCCATCGACTCCCAATGACTTTCCACCAACGCAACCTGCATAGTTCTTCTCCGGCGACTTTAGAGGCACCGAGGCGGCAACCACCTCCTTGAACAATTCATCACTGGGTGTGAAGATGCCTGTTTTATTTTTGAACAACATGACCAAACGAAATCTTGAATAGAATGAGCTCTTTTTCCATTGAAAACACTAACTTATTCTAATTACTTAGATTGATCGGTAACAATGGCATATAACCTTTTGAAATACATTCATTGGTATAAATGGCGAATATACATATATATATAGGTGTCGGTTCAAATGAAAACTCGTTTTTCATTGCGAGTGTGAGGACAACTAAGAGCACGACATGTGTCCCATCAGTCTGAATGATACATGATTATTCAGACCGAAAAATAATGCATTATTTAGAGTAACTGAAGACTGAATGTTGTATTATTCCGACTGAAGATTGAATGTTGTAATATTAACCATGAATAATGCATGAACATTCGGTCTAAATAATCCTGTATTATTCGAACCGAATAAGACACTTGTCGCGCTCTTGGTTGTCCTCATGTTCGCAACGAAAGATGAGTTTTCAGGTGAACTTTTGTGTGTGTGTGTGTGTATCACCATATACCTGCAGTTGATGGCCCAAGACCAAGTACGCCAGCTCCAATAAAAGTTGCCAAATCAACTATCTCAAGAAGACATCGAATATAGTTCAAACACATCAAGATTTGACATAAATGACGTTTAAATTTATGTATATATCTTCATGGAGAAGTACACGATCTACAATTGATGTTAGAAATCCAAGGTTCCATATGCATATTTCGTTATGGTTTTCCGACACCAGAACGGCACACGACAAACTAAAAATGATTTAAGTTGAAGAGTTGGACAAAACCCATTCCACCAAAGTTGCGATAGGAAATCCCGTTGCCCCTTTTTTCTTGTAGTTCCATACCCCCAGACAAGTCGATGTGCAACCATCGTACTTTCTCGTCAACAAACTGCAACACAACACGGTTTCGATCAACAACAGGTTTATATAAATAAATGTGATCTTTTTACCAAACCAAGCAAGCCAAGTATTTCCCACCCGGACGTGGGGCCACAGGTGGGATATATGTATGTAGACCTAACCTCTATGGCTCTGTCCCAAAGAGTAACACGACTGATTCTTTTGTGAAGAACCTGACTTGGTGCAAAGTGTGCGAAAAGAAACCAAACAACTTGCTCAAAAAATTTGCATAAACAAAACATAAGCTAAACCAAGTGAAAGCATGGTTTGACTATAAAAGAAATGTCTAAACTACCCCCTTGTGTTGGGGCCATTTCACTATTAATCAAATGTCTAGAACACCCTTATGTGAAAAATAGTTGTCATTTCACATTAGTCAAACATGTAGACAATAAATACAAGATAGCACATGCGGATATAATCAACTCTTTGTAGCGAATTAGTTGCACTTTCGCTATTCGTCAAATGTCTAAAATACCCCTTTTGCTATAACAAGACACGATGTAAGGAACACAATATACCAAATGTAATCTTAGGAACATCTCAAATGGAAATAGTTGCAATTTCACTATTCATACAATGTCTAAAATACCCTTTTGTAGTAACCAGAGGGTCGAATGTTGGGAATTCAAATCAAAGTGCCCAACTCTCTTTGTGACGATCAAAATATAACTACTTTGTGATGACAATAGTGAGTAAAAATGTATGTTAAAAGATTGCAGTTATATATATGACATCTAGAACTGAAACTAACTGTAACGCACATTATCACTAAAATAGGAGAATTCTTACCAAATTGTTTGTGATGATAACAAGGGATAAATAAGTAATTTTAGATTAAGAACTTGATGGAATTGAGCAATATTTATGAAATGAGTAGAGTAAACAAGATACCTCCTTCAAGAAAAGAGCTGTGGAAATAGAACCATCATGACGACCACCGGTGTTAGCCATATCAGCTACTCTAACGGCAACCTCCACAGTTGTACTCCGGCGGCAACCACCTCCACCAACTCTAGATTCTAAGGCTATATATTATTCCGAGACCACCCATTCCAACAACGACAGCAACATAATCACCAAGGCTTCTGTACATATATATGCTCATGTGATTACCTCCTAGAAATTACCATTGAAAAAGGATAAGGGTTATTTGAATGGTAAAATGGAAAAGAAATAGAAGCAGGAAACAAAAATCAATAATGATCACATTGTAAAAAGTCATTTCATTTGTGTTCATAAAAACAACATATGAAGCAGGAATTGCATAAATAGTCAAGAAATGAAGTAAAGTGAGTAGGGATGAAGAAAATCAAGAGATGGAGATAGTTGGAGAAGGTTACACACATAAGTTTGAAAGACAGAATTGTGGGGAAGAAGATGAAATTCAAATCAAGTTGAAGCTGGAATTGGTGTCCTTATGGTTGAGCCAGAATGACTTAATGTAAACACACTATTCTGAACAAAGTTTTACTACTATTTGGGAAAAAGAAAAGCATTACAGAATTGTACAATCTGAAATTAAAGTTGTAAACTTGTAATTACACAATTGTACATACTTTTGGTCTTTGCCATATGATCAATTAATATGGTAAATGATGTAGATAAGCACTCACCAAGGTAACAATTTAGTAAACGACCACTTAAATGGACCTGGTTCATGGTATACTAAGGGCCTGTTTGTTAATGGCTTAATTGACTTAATAGCATGTATAGCTTATTCGGTAAGCTATACATAAGTGTTTGGTTGTGACTTATTTAGAAAAAATAGAGTTTTGAAATCCCCTTGTCCACATTAAGCAATGAAAAAGACCCACCTACCCTTCCATCAAATACGCCCTTCTCTCAAACAAATCAATCGACGCCTCCATTTCATCTAACTCCATTGACTCCCTCAACCCATCAGCTTCATCGACGCCATTAACCCCTGCTCTGTTAATCGGTAAAGATGAATCTCTGCTCTTCTTCATCCCCTCTGTTCTGCTTCATCGACGCCATCTCCCAACGCATCCCTCTATTCTCGTCGATTTCTCCTGTGCGCTACTACTCATTGATTTAATTTCCCTTGGAGTTTGATATGGTAGAACTTTTAGGGTTAATTTCTGTTTTGTTATTGAAACTTTGAATTCTGTTGATTCAAATAAAAACCCTAATCTAGAAGTGAAGGAAAAGATGTTGATATATGCATATGGATCGGGGTTTCATGGGAAGAAAGGGTAAAGATGTTGTCTGGGTTTTTAATTTGGAATGCATAAGAATGGCTAAAGATGTGTAGGTTTTTAATTTTTTGGTTAAGATCTATTTTAATCATGTTGATGCCAAATCTGGTAGTGAATGTCAACCCTTTCCAGAGCTGTTATTTATTTATAATATTTGTGTTTAGAATTTATTCCATTTCTGTAAACTGTAATGCAATGGGGTTAGGAGATGAATAGAAGGGTAAAATGGTCATTTTAATCATTCAGACAGTTTATTCAGCACACAAAACAAACAACAACATATATTAATCCAGACAGACAAACAGATGTATCTAGACAGACATCTTTATCCATACAAGACTTAATGGAAAACCAACCAAACAGGCCCTAAGTTATATTAGAGGAGATTAAATAGGTGGAATACATAATGTAGCACCTTATGGGGCATTTATCCAAACACTTAATCAGGTAAACGCTTACTATTTAGAGTTAAGCACTTGTCGAGTAAGGGTTGTCACCCGGTAAGACTCTATTCTTATCATCGCTCTTAACATGTATGATTCTCAACCTTTGTTATGTCCGTTAGGTGAGATAAATGATTATGTGTATTCGCTCACCAGATAATTATTTAGTAAACGGTTCTAAAACGTTAAAATAATATAAAAATAAAGTTGATATAACTATAACTTTCAAGGAATGACATGCTTTAATTTCACAGAAATATACGCATAAGTTACATAGAGGAAAGTTCAAATGTGAACTCAATTTTGGTTGTGAACATGAGGATGAATCTCAGTCACTCATCCGGTCAAAAAATACGGCTTTACCCTCCTTTAAAAATCTCCATCCTCCCATGAATCGCGTCAATCTTCCGTGATCGCGTCCACCGTAACCGAATATGTGTGACTGAGATTCGTCCTCACATTCACTACCAAAATTGAGTTCACATTTAAACCTGACCCTAAATAAATATAGACAAAGAATCCCCCTCCGGTCCATAGTGAGTTACGTGGTTCAGACGTCCAGTTTTGGGCTTAATGGCAAAAACAACTAACAGCCACCCATCAATATATAGACCAGCATGTATAAAATTTTATTGTAAATGGAAAATGATAATCACTTTGGCATGTAACTCAATCGGGAAAAAACGGATTTGCTCAATTGAACCCATGTCTTCCTTGAAATGCCTCGTCGTATGTGGTTTGTAGGCAACCGGTTTCGTGTGGGGCTCACTTGGGATTGTCGATAATCAACGTTTTGTTCGAAAATAAACGATGAAAATTTACGTAATTCGTCATTAAAATAGTTATTTATTGAGTAAATGTATAAAAATTAACCAAAGTTGTATTTTATATCTACCTTTGAATTTTAAAGAAATGAATTAATCAACGATTCGTTTGACCTTCTACAAAACTGTGTTCTCCGGTTTCAAATTTTGAAAGAAAATTACTGTCTTTACTCAATATTGTTCAATAGAGTTTGTATTTTTGGAAGGGTAAAAAGGTCAATGTGGAGCATGGGTATAAAAAGTAAAGATATTTATATTCGGTTTAAACGTGAACTCAATTTTTTTTATGAATGCGAAGACCACTAAAATAGTGTTACATGGTAATATGTAGTTTGAATATTGACACGTGATGTCATTTTAGTGGTCCTTAAGTTTACAATGAAAATGAGTTTTCATGTGAACTTTCCTCTCCCTCTCTCTCTCATATATATATAATATATATATATATATATATATAGTATTAAGTTCAAATGAGAAGTGCTATAAAAATGAGAAGCAGAGAAGTGATCTCCACCACTCATCCGGTCAATAAAAGGCAGCTTTGACCGGGTTCCTTTAAGAATCTTCACCCTTCCATGAATCGTGTCAATCCTCCGTGATCACGTCCACCGTAACCGGTCAAAGCTGCCTTTATTGACCACATGAGTGGTGAAGATCACTTCCCTACAGGTTTTGTATGTGCTTTTTGTCTTGAAAATGTGTTTGTTAAACTTGACCATCAACAAAGCTTATACAGGTTTTGGAACTACAAGGGTTTACACGTATACACAGGCCCATTCATTGATCCATGGCCAAGACTCAAGAGCTTCTCTGGAAACTCAAGTCAACTATAAACAAGTTGTCAATGATGATTAAAAAAAAAAAAAACTATCAAAAACAGAATAAAGTAACTACAGCCAAGAAATAATAAAGTCCCCTCCAGCGTATCAAACATAAATTCCCAAAAGAAACAAAAAAATAGAAAATCGAAATTAAAGGAGAAAAAAAAGCAAGCAATGGGGAATAATACATATACCTGAATGCATTTCAGTAAAGCTCCAAAGCAAGAGATGAATGATAAAGAGAATTCTAGGCTAGAAGAATTGGTTTCAGGGAGTGGGTATAAAAATGCATTAACAAATTTATAGAGGGATACAGTGGAAAAACTTTACAAGTAATTTCAAATCATCTTGGGTCTCTCCAGAATCAAATGTGGTCCTAAAAGTTGAATATTCATCCAAGGAGAAGTAAAAACACAGCACAGTAAAAAGAATACTCTGAGCCATACCAAAATGGGCAGTGGTGGTACTATCAGGTTAAAAATGATCAAAAAAAAAGATTATTTTGTATTTTCTAAAAAACATTAATAATTTCTAAAATAAAAAAAAGAGTAAATTACATATTTGGTCCCTGTGGTTTGGTGGTTTTAACACTCTGGTCCCTAAATTGAAATAATTATGGATTGGGTCCCTGTGGTATGCGTTTTATAACGCGTTTGGTCCCTCTGACAAACACCGTCCATCTTTGCGCCGTTAGTCCCATCATGTGCATGGCACATGATGGGTATTTTAGTCATTTTAAAAATTGTTGAAAGAATGCATCTGGTTGGTTGAATTAAGTTCACACAATTTTTTTTTCTCTCTCTCTATATATATATATAGAGGAAAGTTCAAATGTGAACCCAATTTTGGTTGTGAACATGAGAACGAATTTCAGCCACGCATTCGGTCAATAAAAGCGTCTTTGACCGAGTCCACTCCTTTAATAATCTTCACTCTCCCATGAATCGTGTCCACCGTAACCGAAGATGTGTGGCTGAGATTCGTCCTCACGTTCACAACCAAAATTGAGTTCACATTTGAATCTAACCTTATATATATATATATATATATATATATATATAGAGAGAGAGAGAGAGAGAGAGAGAGAAAGGTTCAAATGAGACGTGCTAAAAAAATGAAAAGTGGATAAGTGATCTCCACCACTCATCCCGTTAATAAAAGTGGCTTTGACAGGTTACGGTGGACGCGATCACGGAGGATTGACCCGATTCATAGAGGGTGAAGATGATTAAAAGAGGGTGACCCGGTCAAAGCAGCCTTTGTTGACCGGATGAGTGGTGGAGATCAATACTCTACTTCTCATTTGAACCTAATGAGGGAGGTTCATACAAAAACAACCTCATTTGTAGGAATGCATTTTGAGTCACATGTTATGTGGGACTCATCATTATATAAATCATATATGATTTAGTGATGGGATCCACCTGAACCTAATACTATATATATATAGTTATTTTGTTAACAAGTGAAAATGTGTTAATCGTGTTAACCAATTTCAACCTTAAGTCTCATTTGATCAAATGGTACATATTACTTTTCCATTTAAAAAGGACTTTAATTAGGGAGCTTTACCGTTATACCCATGGCCCCACCCCCACTTTGCAACCCATACCCCCAAATGTGCGTTATAAGAGCCGTTATACCAAAACGCCGTTATAACGCACCAAAAAGCCGTTATAACGGCGATATAACGCACCAAAACGCCGTTATAACGGCGTTTTGGTGCGTTATAACGGCGTTTTGGTGCGTTATATCGCCGTTATGTCGCCGTTATGTCGCCGTTATATCGCCGTTATGGTATGGGTATATTGTGCAAAATGGATGTGCGTTATGGGTATACAAATCAATTACCCCTTTAATTAGTAATTAAATTATAACCACATGTAACACAAAGACACAAGGGGTAATTCCTTTTTTATTTTGTGTTTCTTGTCTACATATCCAGGACCACAAAATAACAAGTGTCAGATGTCAAAAGAAATAGGACTTGAAACGAGAAGTGGATTTTAAAAATGTTGCAGAACATCAAAAAAGTTACCTTGTCTACACCTTATTTACAGGCATACACCAAAAAATCAGCAAGTGTAAGCCTGCCTTCAACATTGATATTGTTAATCTAAACTAAGGAACCAGTAATCAATCTATTATATAGAGGAAAGTTCAAATGTGAACCCAATTTTGGTTGTGAACATGAGAACGAATTTCAGCCACGCATTCGGTCAATAAAAGCGTCTTTGACCGAGTCCACTCCTTTAATAATCTTCACTCTCCCATGAATCGTGTCCACCGTAACCGAAGATGTGTGGCTGAGATTCGTCCTCACGTTCACAACCAAAATTGAGTTCACATTTGAATCTAACCTTATATATATATATATATATATATATATATATAGAGAGAGAGAGAGAGAGAGAGAGAGAGGAGAGAAAGGTTCAAATGAGACGTGCTAAAAAAATGAAAAGTGGATAAGTGATCTCCACCACTCATCCCGTTAATAAAAGTGGCTTTGACAGGTTACGGTGGACGCGATCACGGAGGATTGACCCGATTCATAGAGGGTGAAGATGATTAAAAGAGGGTGACCCGGTCAAAGCAGCCTTTGTTGACCGGATGAGTGGTGGAGATCAATACTCTACTTCTCATTTGAACCTAATGAGGGAGGTTCATACAAAAACAACCTCATTTGTAGGAATGCATTTTGAGTCACATGTTATGTGGGACTCATCATTATATAAATCATATATGATTTAGTGATGGGATCCACCTGAACCTAATACTATATATATATAGTTATTTTGTTAACAAGTGAAAATGTGTTAATCGTGTTAACCAATTTCAACCTTAAGTCTCATTTGATCAAATGGTACATATTACTTTTCCATTTAAAAAGGACTTTAATTAGGGAGCTTTACCGTTATACCCATGGCCCCACCCCCACTTTGCAACCCATACCCCCAAATGTGCGTTATAAGAGCCGTTATACCAAAACGCCGTTATAACGCACCAAAAAGCCGTTATAACGGCGATATAACGCACCAAAACGCCGTTATAACGGCGTTTTGGTGCGTTATAACGGCGTTTTGGTGCGTTATATCGCCGTTATGTCGCCGTTATGTCGCCGTTATGTCGCCGTTATGTCGCCGTTATATCGCCGTTATGGTATGGGTATATTGTGCAAAATGGATGTGCGTTATGGGTATACAAATCAATTACCCCTTTAATTAGTAATTAAATTATAACCACATGTAACACAAAGACACAAGGGGTAATTCCTTTTTTATTTTGTGTTTCTTGTCTACATATCCAGGACCACAAAATAACAAGTGTCAGATGTCAAAAGAAATAGGACTTGAAACGAGAAGTGGATTTTAGTTACCTTGTCTACACCTTATTTACAGGCATACACCAAAAAATCAGCAAGTGTAAGCCTGCCTTCAACATTGATATTGTTAATCTAAACTAAGGAACCAGTAATCAATCTATTATTAGATAATTTGTTTTAATAATTCTACTAATAAATCTTATCAAATTTAATGATTTTGTATCATTAATATGCATGTGATTGTGATCTATCTACCTTAATTATCTTTCCTTTTGAGGTCGTCAATATGTCTCGAGGCCTCGTACCAGTTCTGCTAATCATGTTTTCACAAGCTCCCGCAATAAAATGAACATGTGAATGTATAGCAAAATTATAAGTTCAGACATTGGTGTTGTTAAAATAGAAGATCAACAAATGAATACTTAGGCTATGTTTGGTAAACGTAGCTTATAAGCTAGCTGGTAGCTGATAAGCTAGCGGATAGCTGATAAGCTAGCTGTTGATTGATAAGCTTGCTAGTAGCTGATAAGCTAGCTGTTGAACAAATTATGTTTGGCAAAAACTAGCTTATGAGTATGTAAAATGACCAAAAAGGATATATTTGAAATTAATAATTAATATTAGTAAGGGTATAATTGGAAAAAACTACAATAAGCTCCTCATAAGCTACTCAAAGTAGCGTTTCAAAAAGCTAGCTTATAAGCTAGCTGATAAGCTAGCTTCCTGGTACATGTTTGGATGGACTAGCTTATAAGCTAGCTTTATGCTTGCCAAACAAAGCCTTAAACCAACATATTTTGAGTTGGTGTGTTAACAAATATAATTTAATCAAGAAACATATCTTCTTACCTCTACTCCTTTTTAATTTTACCTCTCCATTAACTTCAAGGGAATTTTTCGTCTTTTAACTTTTTAACATTTTTTTTAAAATTTTGACTTTTTTAAGTTGTCTTTTCACCTTTTTTACTTTTATATTTTTTGCTCTTTATCTAGTTAAAGCCAATAAATAAACTAATCGATATCCAGTTAAGAAAGTCCATAAGGAAGGTTCTAAACCTTGAATTTTACATGTAATGCACAACTCAAATGTGTTAAATAACATCAAGTTCAAGCTTGGTATTGTAAAATTAGTCCTTCAAATGATTCTAATACACTTTAGATCTTTCGATTAGTATTAGCAAATAATTGAGTAAAAGTTATGGTGCCATTTAGAAAACAAAACCTTCACCTTTATTACCTGTTTTTATCAACACAGTCAAACTTTAACAAATTCAAGCACGTAAATGATCAAAAGTGAAAGTAAATCAAAACTCAACATGCCTAAAGACTTAGAAGCATTATCACCATAACTGTTATTCTCAAATGGCTTCTAGAAAAAGTTGATAATACTTTTAAATAGAAGACATGATGTTTTTTTTGAACAAGTTGGTCTTATTGGAACCGCCTTATGGCGTTAAGCATATATCACATTTCACAAATACTCAACTCTTCAATTATACCAACATCGAATTTAACGATTTTCCGCACGTTTCTAGTCCTCCAGAAAATGGTGTCGAACTTGTTTTCCGTCACCATAACGGCAGACGATAAGATAAAAGGGTTTAAGACGAAGAGTTGGACAAAACCCATTCCACCAAAGTCGGAATGGCAAATCCTGTTGCCCCTTTTTTCTTGTCGCTCCACACAGGCCCAGCCATGTCGATGTGCAACCATTGTACTTTCTCGTCAACAAACTACAATGCAACACAATTTCGATCAGCAACATGTTTATATAAAAGTAAAATCTAACCAAACTAAAAAAGCACAGTATTTCCCACCCAGAGGTGGGCCAGAGGTGGGATGTATGCAGACCTAACCTCTATCCCAAAGAGTAGAGCGATTGTTTCTTCTGTCAAGACCCCTGACTTGGTGCAAAGTGTGCGAAAAGAAACGAAAAAGCTTGCTCAAAAAATTTGTCGAAAGAAAACATAACAAGCGAGAACACGTTCAACTATTAGTCAGATAATTTTCCAAACAAATGTCTAAACTACCCTTGTGTTGGGGCCATGTTGCAATTTCATTATTTATCAGTGAGATCGAACGAATGCCCTCCATAATGACAACATAGGAGAATCTTAACAAAATTCTTTCTGACGATAGCGCGATGGGTAAATAAGTATATTTAGGTTAGAATGTTGATGGAAATTGAGCAATTTTTATGAAATGAATGGAGTAAACAAGATACCTGCTTCAAGAAAAGAGCTGCAGTGATGGAACCACCCGCACGACCACCGGTGTTAACCATATCAGCTACTCCAGATTTCATCGACTCCCAATAACTTTCCTCCATCGGCAACCTCCACAGTTTTTCTCCCGCCACTTCAGAAGCCGCAACCACCTCCTTAGACAACTCATCACTGGGTGTGAATATGCCTGTTTAAT
Organism: Centaurea solstitialis; assembly: GCA_030169165.1. Taxonomy (NCBI): domain Eukaryota; kingdom Viridiplantae; phylum Streptophyta; class Magnoliopsida; order Asterales; family Asteraceae; genus Centaurea; species Centaurea solstitialis. The sequence continues at coordinate 72,569,481 of CM058042.1, read as the reverse complement.
TTTGAAAATAAATGTTAACCAACACTCGAACTGAAATACGATGAATCCAAATCTTGAATAAAATGAACTCTTATTCCATTAGAATTCAAAACACCAACTTATTCGAATGACAAATTGATTGTTAACAATGGTTTTTGTGCACAAACACGACCTTTTCAAAGGGCATAACATTTTGAAATACATTCTTTGGTATAATTCAACACCATATACCTGCAATTGAGGGCCCAAGAGCAACTACGCAAGCTCCGGTCAGAGTTGCCAAATCAACTATCTGAACAAAATAACAAATTTAGTTCAAGCACATCAAGATTCGACCTATATGACGTTTTAAGTTATATATAAATATTTATAGAAATGTACACAATCTGGAGTTGATGTTAAGATATCATCAAGGCTCCATTTGTTTCTACCATTTTCTTCCGTTATTTATTTTGTGGGTCCCGGCTACATATCCAGGACGCACGAAATAGTGACATTAGATGTAACAAGAAGCAGGCTTGAATATGTTGCAGAACCACAAAAAAGTTACCTTGTCTACACCTTGATTACATGCATACACCAAAGCATCAGCAAGTGTAAGTCTGCCTTCAGCATCAGTATTGTTAACCTAAAGTAATAAATTAATTCACGTGAAAGATTCAATAATCATCCTATTAAAACTTTTCAAATTTAATGACTTTGTTTCATAAATCTGCAGAAGATGATGTACCTCAATTGTCTTTCCGTTTGAGGCCGTCAATATATCTCCGGGCCTCATACCAGTTCCGCTTATCATGTTTTCACAAGCTGCCACAATAAAATGAACCTGTGATATATAGCAAAATCATTAGTTCAGATATTATGTAAAAAATGAATCAACACATTTTGAATTGGTGTGAGAACAAATATAATTGATTTGGAAACATATCATTTCACCTCTACTCCGGCCGGTTTAATTTGACCAAGGGCTTTTGCAGCACCTAAAACCGCGGCTGAGCCCCCCATGTCTACTTTCATCATCTCTATTGAACACCCAGGTCCTGTCTTAATGTTGTAGCCACCACTGCAAACAAAGATAGTAACAAAAACTTACTCACAAGCCAGGGGTCTAAACAGAAACAACCCCTCTACTCTCTGGGGGTAGAGGTCAGGTTTACGTACATATTGGCATCCCCACCTCCAAAAGAAGCAAAGATGGCTCACCAACGCCCTTTTTATTTAAATCCCATTTTAGAATATTGAGAATCAAATACTTAAATTTCAGACAAAGTGACAAACACAAGCTATCCCTTTATTTAATAGAAGAGAATCACATTCACAAAAGAAAATATAGTTATCACCTGTCGAAAGTCAACCCTTTTCCCACTATAGCCAACTTGGTTTTGATGGATCCATTGGGAGGTTTATAACACAAATGGATGAACTTAGGAGGATTTGTCGAAGCAGCAGCAACACCAAGATACGAACCCATTTTCAATTCTTTGCATTGCTCGGTATCCAAAATTGTTGCCGTTAGTACGTCACTGAATGCAGAAGCAATCTTTTCAGCCTCTTGTGCTAGCACCTCTGCAGCATAAACATATAAAACAAATTTTATCAACAAATGATCACAGCTTAATTGAATTAACAGAATATAAAGAAACGCTAACCAGGAGTGAGCACATTAGCAGGTGCATTTACAAGCTCTTTTGCCAAAATTACCCCTGTGCAAACATCTTCTGTGTACTTAAGTTTCTTTTCTAGCTCGGGTCCACTTCCAAGACCGAAAAGGTCAACAGACTTGAGAGTTGGCTTCTTAGATTCAGATTTAAATCTGTTATCCTCATATGTACCCAACAATGTTCCTATCATAATCCAAACATCCAATGTTAAAAACTTCATAGAATTCCTACTTCCACAACATTAAAAACTTACCTTTTGCAATGGCTGAAGCAGTGGCGAGCTTCATCTCAGGAGTTAAGCTGTCCGAAGAAGCAAGTGCAATGGCAACATTGTTGGCTTGAAAAACCTTTGCTGCCGATGCTACAAACTCACCAAGACTTCGGTAAGCAAAAATGGATGAACTTGATGAAGCCTTTCCGATCCCGATCAGGTTAACCCGTTTGGATCCAAGACCGGCAATCCTAATAACAGTTGACTGTCCGGCCTTTCCGGTGAAATCCTCTTCGGTAGAAACTTCAGACAACAATCCATGTAATTGAGAATCAAGCTTCTTGAGGATCGAGTTTTGGAACTCTGAATTCTCATCTTTTGCCAGGTCTTTCTCTGTGACACCCACTGCGAGGATATCTCCTTTCCATTCTACTAAATCGGTTTCTTTAGCAGCAAAAGAGATCTTTCATGTTTTAAAGAAGTAAGAAGAAATATTTAGTTTCTAACAAATAACCCACAAACGTATTTCATCAAAGTATATATGGGGTATAGTTATAAGTACAAGTTCAAACAAATTGGAACCTAAACAAGGCCGAACTCGAGATAAAGATCAAGATGATCAAATACAAAACAAGGTATTGGTGAGCTTGTGGTTCAATATACATAAGATTATATAAAAACAACAGGTTCAGTTCATATGATTAACTAAAATGATTAAAGTGCCACTACAGAATTCACACATCAAATCAGTGGGGTTGTTTGTTTACCTCTTAATAATTCCATTAAGAAGCAACTTCTAAATCACTAAGAGGTGAATCTTGTTTGGCCAAAAATAAAGTCAACCTCTTAAAAGGATTCACAATGGTGAAACCTTCAAGAACCTCACCTACCATAGTCTTCCAGTGCTGTGACGGATTGGTTATCCCTCGGGGGGTTCATAGCGTCCTAACCGAGTTCGAGCCTTCCCGTGTGCATGTCTGAGGACATTTAAGTGGGGCCATGTTTAGCCTCCAAAATTGTCGGGATTAGTCGGGTTTTGGGTTTTGGCAGGGACACCCTTCTAAAAAAACCTCAGTTACCATATTTTTTCCTACCACATCATTGTCATCTCAACAAACTAAGAACCTCCTTAAAACTCTACAATGGAGATTATTACAAAAACCTTACTTCCCATTTCTTATTTATAATATTATTTTATTATATAACAGAAAAGAAAACTGTTACAAGAGCTCGGGTTCTTGTTCAAGCACCTAGGTTCCAATAAGAACATGTGACTGTGCAAGAACCTTTGTTCCAATAAGAACCATTGTGGATGCGTGGATGCTCTAATGGTTCTAAAATCTCAATGATTTTGTATCTTAGGCCTCCCTTAACCATTTACCTCATTCTAAAAATTTACCAAACATCTATATTTCATTTTACATCATACCATAAGCGCCTCATAATCATAGTCACCACTTAATCATCCGGCACCAAAACAATCATAGATTCATTTGGTGGTAACATTTTGGAGACAAAAGATTGAAAAGATTATATCCCTTTTGAATTCGGAAAGGACTAGGTTTCAATGTTGAAACCAAAAGTTGACTTTGTTTGGAACTGAGGGAGTAGCATATGTTTTAAGTAACCAAACAATATTATCAAATTAACACAAAAAGAATACCTGGTACTATGAGCAACTAATCAATCGCATATAACAATCGCTGATAAAGAAAATGATATAGAAAATTAGTAAGAGACCTTGGGGTGATCGATTTGGGCAGGATGAGTGAGGCCAAGAGTGGCCATAGCAACAGCATGAGCCATACGTCGTCGTTTGCCTGATAAAGGGTTTGCAGAAATTGAAATAGTTAGATGAGATATGGATCTAAAATTATTGATGAAAATGGGAGAATATGGAGTTGAAGCAAGTCTAATAGCCATTTTGTAACGTATTTATATATAGAAAAATAAATAGGAATGTGAACATCAATTGAGAAAAGGCGTGGAGACGGGGGTTTCTTTCTGTTGACATCACAGATTCTCTTCAAAATGCTTATTTTTTGGATTAATATTTTAATTATTTAACATTTTTTTTTATCTTTTTATAACCAACTTGTTACGGATATTAAGGCTTTGTTTGGCAAGCATAAGCTAGCTAGTCCATCCAAACATGTACCAGGAAGCTAGCTTATCAGCTAGCTTTTTGAAACGCTACTTTGAGTAGCTTATGAGGAGCTTATTGTAGCTTTTTCCAATTATACCCTTATTAATATTAATTATTAAATTCAAATATACCCTTTTTGGTCATTTTACATACTCATAAGCTAGTTTTTGCCAAACATAATTTGTTCAACAGCTAGCTTATCAGCTACTAGCAAGCTTATCAATCAACAGCTAGCTTATCAGCTATCCGCTAGTTTATCAGCTACCAGCTAGCTTATAAGCTACGCTTGCCAAACATAGCCTAAATACCTTTTTATAAGTAACTTGTTGAAATTATCCACAACGCAGTTTTTTTTTTAATCCTTGTTAAAATCTTTATAAAACCTTGATTGAAGGTTGCTTTTGTCCAATCATGAATTTTATTAGGGGTGAGCGTGGTCCGAAAACCGAACCGAACCAAAACCGAACCAAATATGTATATACGGTTTCAGTTTGGTCTCGGTTTTGGTCTGGTTTTTCGGTCCTATAACCAATTAGAACCGAATTGAAAGCCATTTTTTATTAATCAAGACCAAATTACATAAAACTCAAAAACCATCAACTCCATCAAGTATAACTCAAATTGGACATCAAAAAAGAAGATAAAAGTATGTAAATTCACACATAAAGTGATAAAACAAACAAAGTGTAGCGATAAAACATATAAACCCAATTACATTATGTTCACAAAAAAATGCAGCCATAAATCGATCCTTCAATGAAGTTCAATCTTCATCGGTCGCGTCTTATTTTGTTAGGGATTTGATTACTATCATTTGAAAATTAAAAAATTTGGCTATTTTTTGAGTTATCGGTTCGGTCCTGTTAAAAACCGAAACCGATTGGACCAAACCGATATGGACCGAAACCGATAAGAGCAAATTTAGAAAACCGAAAACCGAACCGAAAATTATAAACAGTGTTGGTTCGGTTTGGTTTTTTCGGTCCAAATGCTCACCCCTAGATTCAATTGTATTTGAATAACTTTAATCAATTTTTTTATTTAGTAACCTATAATCTATGTATATAGTTTAGAATGGTTGGTTTTAACTTCCTAATTATCAATAATTAATCTTATCCATTAATTTATTTAATCAACTGTTTATATTAGTTTATAAAGTTTGTACAAATTACACGGTTTATAGAATAAGAAAACTCTTTCTCTCTGTATATAGAGTCCCTATATATATGTATTAAATTATTAAATAACTTTTTTGTTTTTTTTTTATAGTAATCTATATTATTGTAAACCCTTTAAATTATTTTTAACCTTCATATATATATGTATATATATATATATATATTATTTATATGTATTATATAAATATAATATGTGTAAATATAATATGGGTATATATATATATATTATAAATATTTCATATTATAAAACACTACATTTATTATAGTGTTTTAACAAATTTTTAATATTTTTTCACTGTTCATAAATTTTTTTAATATTTTTTACTGTTCACACTTATATTATTTTAATTAATTTACATTTTACCCCCGTACACTTTATAATCTTTATTCACTTTATATCTTTTAGTTTTCTATATTTCAGTTTCCGTTCTAGCCATATATATTATATACTAGCTAAAACATGTTAAAAAGAACGCGTTTCAGTTCAAACAAATTACGCCATTATAATCGTATCGTCGATACCTTCGAAATGAGTCTAATATTGAATATTTTTTTTATCTAATTACCGTAGTCTATACCGTATATATTACGATTATATATTGACTCAACGTCATTTAATCAAACTAATTAATCAAAACTTTATTATAATAAATTCGAGTTGTAAAAGTTACGGCTGGCCCCTTTAGATTTATAATATTGATTCACTTTATACCTTTTAGTTTTCTATATTTTCTTTTACGTTTTAGTCATATGTCGTATATTCGTCAAAATATGTTTAAAACATACGTTTTGATTTTAACAAATCACTTCATTATAATCGTGTCGTAGATATATTCTAAAGGTTTTAATAATAATAATAAAATAGTTGAGCAGTTAAAAAGGTCTTAATCAAACTTTTATTATATATAGCACGATTATATATGTATTTAAGAATAGTTGAGCAGTTAAAAAGATCTTAATCAAACTTTTATTATACTAATAAAATAATAATAATAATAATAGTCTATCAGAATAAGCTACATCTTTCCCTCTACCGATTCATCATCATCTTCTTTCTCTCTCTGTTTTAATATAAACAAATAACGTCATTATAATCGTATAGTCGATACCTTTGAAATGAGCCTAATATTGATTTTTTATCTAATTATTTTGTTATATACTATATATAGTACAATTATATGTGTATTAAAAAAATACTTGAGGGGTTAAAACGGTCACTTAATCAAACTCATTAATCAAACTTTTTGATCCAATTATGTTAAAAATCGAAAAGAATAAAGTAAAAATCGAAAAGAATAAAGTAAAAAATAAATTAACTTAATAATTATAAAGGTATCGCGTGTAATTTTAAAAGACACTAAGTACGTTAAAAATACGTAGATAATCGTAATCTTGAGATTATAGAGGGGAAAAATGCAAGAAATTTGGAATTCAGAAATTTACCAGTTATTAAAATGATTCATCTTGAAATGGATGTCAATACATTTTATCCCTTAGACTTATAATATTTATTCACTTTAATCATCTTTTACTCAAAAAATAGTAAAATGGCTAAAAACGTTATTTAATCAAACTCATCATCAAAATTTTATTTTAATAATAACAAAATAATACGAATCTATTATTCAAATTGAAAAAGTTACTGTTTACCCCATTTGGTTAATGACACTAATTAATAAGCATCTCAATAACTTTAAATCGTCTACAACTTTAAATTTAGTTACAAAAAACGTTATACACATAATGACCAGCGGCGAAGCGCGGGTATCAAAATCTTGTTTAAATATACAAATATTATAATATATATTATATTTAAATATAATATATATATATTATAAATATACAATATATTATATAGATAATTTATGTATTAAATAAAATAATATATATAGGGGTATTACAAATATATTATATTTTTATATATAAGTTATAAAACAAACTAAAATAAAGCTAAAAGAACAAGAAGAACAATTTTGTCTTTTTACATTACCGAAATCAAATTTATCTGACATGTCCATGAACCAAGAATGACAATTATGTCATTTTGGATTCCAATTTCATATTCTACCTACCAAACAAAATATGAAATTTGATTCCAATCCTTATATAGTCCTATTCCATTAGAGATTCCAATTATTTCATAAGTCAAAATTTAGAAAAAGATTACATTCATCTTTAACAATTAACATATTCCCTATTTTGAAGATTTTAATATTAATTATAATATTAAAATATTTTATTTATATATTAAAAAGAATTCAAACCTTTCTTGATGGTCTCATTTGGTAATCACTTTTGGATTTTCTTCTTATTGGAAAAAAAATCAAATTCTTCTCATACTTTCTCCATTCTCCATTTTAAAGACAGTCTTAAGAAAACTGTTGCAGCAAAATAACAACTTAAAATTCCTCTAATCTTCATTTTCTCCATTTTGGAGAAGTTTGTTAGAGATGCTCTAATACTCCCCTACCTATATGTGATTAGAAAGCTTTCAAAGAAAATTTTATGTAAAAAGTCAAACTTTTTTTGAACTTATTCATTCGGTTAAAAATACATGTTTTCTTTCATATATGGAAAAACATTCATAAACAAAAACCTTATTTATTCATATAAAAAATTTAATTCATACAAATTAATAAAAAAAACACCTAAAAACCCTAGGAAAAATATAACAGTAACGAAAATGAAGAGAAAACTCAACTTTATTATTATCTTAATCAAAAATAGGTTTTAAATTTAAATGTTTATTAATAAGGAATAATATTTTATGAGATATTTTTGTTAATATAATTAATGTTAATTCTTCCAAATATAAATTATGTCTGGTTTGGAAATCTTCGAAAGTTACGATTTTGAATTTTGATTTTTCTTCTATTTTGAAATTTTTTAGAAAAATTGCTCAAATATTCTTTTCTTGTCTTTGATTTCTTGTTTGTTACAAATATTAATTCAAAAAGTTCCTACTATTTTAGTAACAACTAGTTATTAAGAACCCGGACTATACCGAGTTATAAAGTGTTATAGATTTTATTATAAATAGTAAAAGAAGATTTATATGAAATATAAGTTTGTACATCTTTATTGTTATACGAAATGTTAGTATGACGAACTTCATGCATTGTGTTTAATGTTTACCTATATGCTTACAATCAAAAAAAGGTATATACAATTGATGTCTATTTTACGTCGCTGTTATATTCAAGTTAAAAAATATACAATTGATTTAAAAGGGTATACTGGTCATTTTTCCCTCTTATTAAAGGGATTAATTTATGGTCATTAACACGAGGGACAAAATCCATAAAAAACTGCATACCTGGAGGTTTATTTTGTAATATGAACTTTAAGAACCAAATCAGTAACATTTGAGAAACCTTAGGGAGCAAAGTTTTAGAAAAAAAATATCATGTATTTATCAATAGTTAAATTAAATTATCTGATTATTTTTTTGATAAAAGTTATAATAGTTTATAATTAACCAAAAAAATATAATGTGTTGATAAAACAAATAAAGTAAAAAAAAATAAGAAATATGAATTTGTAATTTGAAAAAAATAAAAAATAAAATAAAAGAACGGTCTACTATAAGGAAACAATATGTAACTTAGCATACATTATTTGGATGAGTTAACCACTAAATATAACAAAGTTGAATCAAGTCGGAAAATCTCTCACACACACACACACACACACACATATATATAATTCACGTACAATATCATATCTGATTCATATACAAAATCACATGTACAAAAATCACATACATTATTCACATACAAAAATCATATATGATTCACATATAAAATCACATGTGATTTGGTACATGTTCCACTTCCCTTCTCACACATATAGGGTTAGGTTTAAATATGAACTCAATTTTGGTTGTAAAATATTCACTATGAATATCATGCATATATGAATGTAGTCTTGTAGGCAACAGAAAGAAATTGGATCACCTGCCTCCTACCATTTGTTTGGGGGTCATACCTAACTACTAAGATCTTGGGGCCCAAAACTTTCCGAATTCAATAATGGATGGTTATCACGGCCTAAGTTCGTCCTGGACCTTTGTGCTCAAAGTGGGGTGGGTAGCAAACTGTGTAGATGGTAGGGGTATATGATCACGAAGTTAAGATGGTTGAGAAAAGATGTATGCAAATGGAACTCAAAGGTTATGCCAAATAAAGAAATAGCCTCAAATAAGTGGAAGCTTGGATTGCTAAAAGAGAGTTGAGATGAGATGGACGATTATATGTCTTGCTATTGCTAGTATTAAGTAGTATCTATTCAAAATTTAAGCCAAGCAACATAAATCAATATATGATCTAGAAAGTTTACTTTTGTCAACTCTTGGACAATTGCCTATATCATGCATCATATTTTCATCCAAAATTAAGAAATGTATGTGACAACTGACAAGTAGATTTAATGGTGGCTAGACAAGAAGTGCAAATTAAATTCTACTACCAACTCTAGTATGTCAATTGCTCAATTTCATATATATGTGATAATTTCCCAAATGAACTCTACACATGCACTCTTATCATGAGGTAGGATTAAGTATCACCATAAACATGACTCTAGGTGTTAGAAATGGAAAGAGATGGAAAGATTGATTGTATTGATATTGAAAAAGTGTACAAGAAAAGTAAAGATCTACACTATATATACAAGGGAAACAAGGGATAATGGGCCAAGGCCCATGGGCCATATATACAACTAATATATACAACTAACACCCCCCTCAAACTCAATCAGGGGAGGAATGACACAGATTGAGTTTGTCAACAAGTTCTCGAAAACGTTCTGGAAGATGAGCTTTGGTGAAGATGTCAGCTGGCTGATCAAGTGTAGAAATGGGATGAAGTTGTATCGTGTTTCGCACAACATGTTGACGGACAAAATGGCAGTCGATCTCAATGTGTTTGGTGCGCTCATGAAAGACATCATTATGAGCAATTTGTATGGCACTATTGTTGTCGCACCATAGAGTAGGTGATTTCTGCGGTGCGCCCATGTCAGAGAGTAACCAGCGGAGCCAGATAAGTTCTTGAGAAGTGTCCGCGAGAGATTGCTTCTTGCTGCGCCATGAAATGAGAGAATCGCCAAGGAAGAAACAATACCCGGTAGTGGAGCGATGATCAGTCATATCGCTATCCCAGTCAGCATCAGAGAAGCCACGTAGGACTAAAGACGAAGTGGATGAGAAGTATAGGCCATGAAACATTGTGCCTTTCAAATATCTCAGAATCTGAAGGAAAGCGGCGTAGTGGTCAGAACGCGGAGCAACCATAAATTGACTGACAGTATGAACAGCGTATGCGATGTCTGGGCGAGTGACAGTAAGATAGACAAGAGAGCCCACTAGTTGGCGGTAGCGAGTAGGATCTTGTAAGGGTGTACCAGCACATGGTGTCAAATGAAGATTGTGTTCCAAAGGTGTAGATGCCACCTTTGTATCCGAGAGGCCAGCCTTGGAGAGAAGGTCAGAGATGTACTTCGCTTGACAGAGATAAGTGCCTAACGTGTCGGAGAGCACCTCAAGGCCAAGGAAGTAGTGTAGTTTGCCCAGGTCTTTCATCTCGAAAGTAGAACTGAGAGACTATTTCAGGGAGGCTATACCAGTTGAGTCATTGCCAGTGATAATCATATCATCCACATACAAGAGTAGCATAATGCTCCCGGCCTCGGTATGTCGAGTAAACAGGCCAGAGTCATACTAACTGGCAGAAAAGCCGAACGAGAGAAGAGAGGAGCTTGTTTGAGACCATAGAGGGCTTTTCGAAGACGGCAAACATGTCCTGAGGGAAGAGAGACTCCAGGAAGAGGTGTCATATAGACTTCTTCAGATAGATCACCATTCAGAAAGGCGTTCTTGACATCCATCTGAAAAAGAGACCATCGTTTAGTAGCAGCAATGGCAAGTAGACTGCGAACAGAAGTCACACGAGCAACGGGGGAAAAAGTCTCCTCATAATCAATGCCATACTCTTGATTGAAGCCCTTTGCGACAAGACGGGCTTTGTACCGTCAACAGAACCGTCTGATTTCGTCTTGATCTTGAAGACCCATTTAGAGCCTGTTAGTAATTATGTGCATAAGTTGACAAACCAAGTAATTACACATCCAATGTTACAAGACACTTGAGGACACACCTGTGAGGACCTATAAATCGAATAAGTTAAATAAAACCCAGAAATGGAGAGATTGGATTTATAATAGTCAATTATAAATCAGTTGGGTAATTTCAGTCAGAAATCCAAAAGTTAGAGGATTATTAATTAATTAAGAGAATTATATATTTATTAGATAAATAAATATATAATACAATAATCTAATTAATTATAAGTAATTATCTAGAGCATTCTTTTCTTGGAAGAAAAGAAAAAGATAATTAAAAGGGGAAACTGAATCAGATGGAAACTCTGTTTCCTTCATATATAAATAAACCTTATGAGTTTAAAGATAATCAATTCAATTAATCTAATTCTCAGTTTCCAGTTTTCTCTCTCTCTCTCTCTCTCTCTCTCTCTCTCTCTCTCTCCTACCGGCGTCGTCCCCTCCCCTCGCGACAACCAACTCGGTTTTCCAGTTTTTCGGGTTTTAGTTCTGCTAGAGGAACATTCGTTGGTCGTTCATTGGTGGATTTATTCTCAAGCAATCCAGGTATATTCTTGTGTCCATAATCAATTAATACAACGATAAGATCCTTAGATTTTTAGGGTTTTTTGTATCTTAATCGCTTCCGCATAAGATCGATCCAGTGTGTTTTCGATCATGTAGATCTTTTACCAGTTTGGTTATCAGATCTATGGGATTTATCGAACCAGTAAGGTTTCGAGATCCACAATGATCCTCGTGTCAGTTCGACTCGAGGGATCCCACAAAACCCAACAGTGGTATCAGAGCCACAGGTTTCTTGTTATAATTTATTTAAACTATTATAAGATCCGATAAAAATTATTTCTTGAAAAGGGTTTTTGGGTGATAATCGTTTTTCATAAAAATCAGTTTTTTATCAAGTTAGAACCTTTTTCAATTTCACAATAAGATTTCATTTTGTTTATCCTTTGTTTATCGTTAATCGCATTAAAATTGTGTCATACGAAAAACCCGGAAAAACCACCACTAGATTGGTGGTGGCTGCGGTTGTCACACCACCGCCGCACCACCAACGCGGTGGTCGCGGCTGGCCGCCGTGGTCGATCGCCGGACCGCACCACAGCATGTGGTAGCGGCCCCGGCTGCCGTTCAAGAGCCACCGAGCCTCGCCACCAGGTGGGTGGTGGTGGCCGGACCAATTACCGAAACGAAGCCATCGCCGCACCACCAGATCGGTGGTGGCAATGGCGCTTTCGATGGCTGTGATCGAACCACCGACCGCACCCCGAGCGGTGGTGATGGTGGCTGTGGCCACTGTTGCCGCCAAGATCGGCGACCGCGGTGGCGATGCTTTGGCGTTGCCGCCGAACATCACCGGTATCGAGCGGTCATCAATCGCGGTCGTCGGTGGCCGTTGATTGATGCGATGGCGGCGAATGGTGGTAGTCGTAGGGCACCACTCGGCTTTGGCCGTGTTACACCACGAACCAAGAACGGATCGAAATCCCGCAACCACCAGAAGCCACAGTAGCGGTGGTGGATGGCGGCGCCGACATCGGTCACAACGACGGGGATTCGCCGACCGCATCGCGCCTAGCGGTAGCGGTGTTCGGCTGTTGTTCCTCGTCACCGGCCGCACCACAGATCGGTGGTTGCGGCATCGGTAATTGATCGGCGACGGTGGTTGTTTCACCGCACCGCGCCTAGCGACGGCGGTGTTTGGCCAATGTACCTTGATCGCGCCACAGCGAGTGGTGGCGACAGGTTGAAATCGCCGCAATCGGCGGTGATGGTATTTTCCTTCACCGGCAGCCGCGAAGAAAAATCGACACCGGCCGCACTGCAAGGGTGGTTGCGGTGACGGTAATTAAACGGCGATGCGGGATCAATGATGGCGGTGAGTAACAATCACCACAACCACACCACAGTGAGTGGTGGTGGTGGCCGACGTTTTCGAACACCGACCGCACCATACGTAGTGGTTGCGGCGTCGGTTGTGTTCAAAGGCCACGGCGGCGGCGGTAGCATCCTTGCGCTGCTGTCGTTGTTTGGTCCAGGTGACAGCAGTAATCAATCGCCACCTGTGGGCGGTGATTAACAGCGGCGGCAATGGTGTTTAACCGTTGTCGAGAATCGCCGATCGCAATGGCAGATGAGAGGTCGACATGACCATTCGCGGCGCGAGCTGCTGAACCATCCAGGGTTTCTTCGATATTTGGGCCAGGTTTTAAGTCAGTCCCAAGAACCCAGTATTTTGGACCAAGTTGTGGCTCAAAAGGGTTATTTTGTTTTTAAGCGATTTTATCCAAATTATTTTATCAAAAGGAAATAACGTTTTATCAAACCAGTTGTTTAAACCCGTTTAGTCAAACAAGTTTCTTGCCGTATTTCTCAACCAGTTGGTAAAATCACGACATAGTTCAAAGGTTCAATATTTTAGTTTACGGATCAGTTTGATCGATTGAACTGGCTTGATACGGTTTTGGATAAAGTTAAAACAGTTTTATAAAATTAATTTAAAAGTTGTAAAACTCAATATTTTATAAAAGATTTTCATAACAAAATATTAAATTTAGAATTATAAAACAGTTTGGTTTTATAAAATCAGTTAAAACTGAGTTTTTGAGACGAAATAATTTAACGGATCTAGGCTTGTTTATAGCTTTAACATGATTGCCTGGTTTATGCTTTATTCTAATGCATACTTGTATATATATATATATATATATATATCTGTTTGTATCTATTATAGGGATTGCCAACTTAGGTCCTTTTTGGTTATTTTCTGGGGAGGCCTGCGTGCCACTTACAACCCCTTGTGTAATAATGACCTTAGGATAGATTTTATTTTTCTTTTCCGAAGTTCCATCGAGGATGCCAAGGCCAGTGGGAGCTACGCAAGAAAAATGTCTGGAGTCCTGACGAACATGCTAAGGCCAGTGGGAGCTACGAAAAAAAAATGTCTGGAGTCCTGACGAACATGCTAAAGCCAGTGGGAGCTATGCCTTTTTTTAGTAAATAGGTAATAAAACCCAACAGAGCCAATAGGTCTTTTGCCAGGAGGAAGAGGAGCAGGGTCCCATGTTTGAGCCTTGGCAAGAGCTTGATGTTCCTCTTGCATAGCTGCCTGCCAGAGAGAACTCAAAGAAGCTTCTTTGTAGGAAGTTGGTTCATGATTGGATAGTAAAGTGGCATATCAGTGATAATCACGAAGGTGTGAAGGTACTTGCCTTACCCGGTTTGAACGTCGTACATTCTCTGATGATGAAGGTCCAATATCCGTAGACTCCACAGATGGCTCTAAGGAAGGTGGTTGAGATGGTACGGATGGTTGAGTCGGAGGAACAGGATCAGGAGAACCAATTGTAGGTGGATGAGGAATATGTGTAGATGGGACAGGAGGAGCCACATGTGTTGGAGCTTCTAAAATTGGAGTAGGAGAGGCAACAGGTGCATGAGTCTCTGGATTCGGAGTAAAGGTAGAAGATGGTAGGTTTAGTGAGATAGATGAGTCTGTAAAGAAGGGAACGGTAGAGGTAGGTGTTTCAATCTGTGAGTTTGGCATGGTGTAGAAAGGAACGTGTTCCCAGAATGTGACATTACGAGAAATGCGCAGGCGTTTGGAGATAGGGTCCCAATAGCGATATCCTTTGTGTTCAATCCCATAACCAAGGAAGAGACAAAGACGGGAACAAGGTTGAAGCTTGGTATGCTCGTGAGGTTGTAACTGAACAAAGCATGCACAACCCCATACCTTTAAGAGTTCATAAGCAGGGGTAATGTCATGGAGAGTCTCATAGGGAGACTTGTTTTGAAGAATGGGAGTTGGATGTCGATTAATGGTGTAGACAGCAGTAAAAGCAGCTTCACCCCAAAAACGTTCTGGGCATTTGGCAGATATCAACAAGGTACGGATAGTATCAAGAATATGTCTGTGTTTGCGTTCAGCACGACCATTTTGGGGAGAAGTACCCGGACAAGAGTACTGAGAGATAGTGCCTTGAAATCGAAGAAAGGCGACGAGAGAAGATTCTTTGTATTCCATAGCGTTATCAGCTCGAAGAATCTTTATGGGTTTTGAGAACTGAGTTTGTATCATGCGGGCAAAGGTAATATAGATCTGAGGTAGTTCTGATCGATGTTTCAAAAGATAAATCCATGTGAAACGTGTGCGATCATCAATGAAGATCACAAAGTACCTACACCCACCCATAGATGGATGTGGTGCTGGTCCCCATACATCGGAATGGATAAGATCGAAGGCACAGTCAGATGTATAGTCACTGAGTTCAAAAGGTAGAGCATGGTGTTTGCCAAGTTTACAGGACAAACAGGAAACTTCATTGGAGGTGGTGTTACCTAGAAGACAAGAGTTAGCTAATAGTTTTATTCTGTCCGATGACAAGTGTCCTAGGCGAGCATGCCAGATATCAAAAGAGGAGGTTGTGGAAATTGACGCAGTAAGGTTTGTGTATGACGAAGACAAAGGCAAGCGAAGATAGACGACTTCAAGAATCCGTCCAACTCTACGGCCTTTTCCAAGAATTTGCTTAGTCTTTGGATCTTGTATAATACAACCAGAGAAATCAAAGGATATAAGTAGACCCATTTCCTGAAGCTGGGTAAGAGAGACTAGCCCTATCGCTAGTCCTGGTACATGCAGCACATCGGTTAACTGAATTGTGTCAGTAGAAAAGTTTCCACTGAATAGTACAGGTTTGGGAGTAAGGTCCGCTGTGCGAACAGTAGGATGCTGAGATGGCTGCTTAGTGATGAACCCGGCAGGATATGGTGACATGTGGTTAAAGCAGCCAGAGTCAAAAATCCAAAAATTATCCGACGTAGGCGATCGCGGAGAATGCATTCCCATGGTCCAAGACATTGGTTGTTGCATAAGTTGTCGACGCACCAAAAGTTGCATAAGATGTTGATTCTGACGCAGGAGTTGCATAAGTACAACTTTTTGTGACGGTGTAACACCCCAAAATTTGGAGTAAACAAAAACTTTCAATAAATAGAAAGTTGGTAATACAATGTACGCCAAAGCGTGAGCTCTTCCCAAAATGGGGTATAAGTAATGTATAATTAAAATATTTGTAATCAAATGAAGAAATACAATAACCAAACTAGTCTAGTTCCGTCTAGGAAGAAGACTACAAAAGGGTTATCGTCAACCATAAATATTGCGGCCTAAAGGGCCGGTCTCTCATCTTTCCCCCACGCTCACTCAAAGCCCGAAGCCTACTTGGGAGCGGCGTCCCTAGTACCTGAGAGACACATCGACACCAAGCAAGTGTTAGGCTAAAGGAGCCTAGTGAGTTGTACAAATAATATCATACGCGTAGAGTATATAAAGGCATGCGAGATATACACAATTATACTAACAATACAATTAGTATATTAAACCGGTTTATTATTATCTTCGGAAACAATGGGAGCGACCCATTTCCACCAACCAATGCCCCGACATTCACTAATTCCAAACACCTCGATGTCCCGAATTTAGCATGGCAACATCATCCGAGGCCCACGCACCAAGGAGCAACCCGAGGGCCGGCGACATAGGGGCATTCAGAACCTCCCAAGACTGTTTGGTGTGGACACATTGCGTTGGTTCGTCCAGGTTATTATCATATAAGATCGTGATACGGAATTTAGCATCATGTCACGTCCATGTTGTTTCATACAAGAATTCGATACTGAATTTAGCATAGTATCTCGTCCACATCATTTACACACAAACCTCGACACTGAATTTAGCATAGCGTCATTGATAGAGGTATATATCGAGGGACTCAAGCCCTTTACATCATTTCACATATACCAATATATATTCGGGTATCAAACCCCTTTTTTATAATTCCATGAGTTTAACATATACGATAATCATGTACGATATTCTACCACATGTATTCAACCACATAATCCAAATCATTCATGTAGGCATAATCATCATACGTTTCATGAAACTTTAAACTCGACATGATAAGTGATTCACACTAAATTCATATTCATCCACAAAATCAAATAAGGAATGTAAAACCATCAAGATGATGTGTTCTCAGTTTTAACAAAATGGTTTTAACAACTCACCTTGTTATATATGGTTAGATCTAGGGTTTTACCCCAAGCTTGAGTGTCATTTGATGAACGGTTAGATCCATCGAATCCACCACTAGAAATCTCCTCTAAACCAACAACAAACCCAAAATAAACTAATATTAACCTTAAAATGAAATCCAAATCAAAGCCTTAAATATTGGAAAACTACTATGAACATCTTACCTCTTTAAAATCTTGAAGCTTCAAACTAAACTCTTAAACTCTTTTTTTGGTTCTCTTTAGAGGTTTCTAAAAAATTTGTTAGATGGGATGTATAGAGGAAGAAAAGAGGGGAAGAATAATGGGTTTCTAAAAAGAAAGGGGTTAGAGGGAGAAAGAGAGAAAGAAACTGTGAAAAAAATTTTAAATAAAATAAAGACAAAGGATTGCCCAACAAATGAAAAGGAAAAGAAAGAAGTAGCTGTCCATGCTACTGGTTTGACTTTCAAATCTTCACAAAATCAAATTTAAAAAGGAAGGATCATATCCCCTTTTTCCCAACTTTTAAACCGAACTTCTATTGCAACTTGACAATCTACCCCTTTCATTATAAGGTTTATAAAAATAATTCTTCTTTTTTCAATTAGAACTAAAACCCTCCCCTGGTAAGATAATACGGTATAATATATGTTATAGAAACCCATGATTTGTAGTTTAAAAAAATTTACTCTCTCCTCTATATAAATATATTTGTATAAAATACTTATATACAACATATATAAGTTACATCACATAATATATCTTATACCAAATGGACTCGTGCTAAAAAATTTATTTTCCTTTACCCAAAATTTGGGTGTTACAGACGGGTCCAGTGACACAGATCCCTTTGAAGTGGTGGATTTGGGTTTAAAATGACTGAGGTTGGATTCATGATTAGAGAGTAAGTAAAATTTACAAGGGAAACCAACTGGGCAGAGTTTCGATAGGGAAAGCGTATCCCGACTCGGGAATCAAAAGATTTCCAACCGGAATCGGTGGGAAAGGAGAAACAAAAAAGAATCCCAACTGGGTTTTTTTTGGGATATGGAAAACGGGTGCGGAAAACGGGTGCGAAAAACGGGTGCGGAAAACGGGTGGGGGAAAAAGGATTTTCCAACTCGGAAAACGGGGGTGCGGAAAAGGATTTTCAAACTCGGAAAACGATTTCCAACTCGGAAAACTAAAAAACCGACTCGGGTTTGAAAATCCAACTCGGGATTGGAAGGTGATTAAGGGCCCAAAGCTCTGATACCATGTTTGAA
>CM058042.1:72404297-72550758 GCA_030169165.1 Centaurea solstitialis | reverse complement strand
GTCCCATGTTTGAGCCTTGGCAAGAGCTTGAAGTTCCTCTTGCATAGCTGCCTGCCAGAGAGAACTCAAAGAAGCTTCTTTGTAGGAAGTTGGTTCATGATTGGATAGTAAAGTGGCATAGCAGTGATAATCACGAAGGTGTGAAGGTACTTGCCTTACCCGGTTTGAACGTCGTACATTCTCTGATGATGAAGGTCCAATATCCGTAGACTCCACAGATGGCTCTAAGGAAGGTGGTTGAGATGGTACGGATGGTTGAGTCGGAGGAACAGGACCAGGAGCAAGATCAGGAGAACCAGTTGTAGGTGGATGAGGAATATGTGTAGATGGGACAGGAGGAGCCACATGTGTTGGAGCTTCTGAAATTGGAGTAGGAGAGGCAACAGGTGCATGAGTCTCTGGATTAGGAGTAAAGGTAGAAGATGGTAGGTTTAGTGAGATAGATGAGTCTGTAAAGAAGGGAACGGTAGAGGTAGGTGTTTCAATCTGTGAGTTTGGCATGGTGTAGAAAGGAACGTGTTCCCAGAATGTGACATTACGAGAAATGCGCAGGCGTTTGGAGATAGGGTCCCAATAGCGATATCCTTTGTGTTCAATCCCATAACCAAGGAAGAGACAAAGACGGGAACGAGGTTGAAGCTTGGTATGCTCGTGAGGTTGTAACTGAACAAAGCATGCACAACCCCATACCTTTAAGAGTTCATAAGCAGGGGTAATTGTTAGGATTATGTGCGAGACAGTAACAAGGTTACCGTATCCAATGTTATAGGACACTAGTAGGTCACACCGCTGCACGCCAAAATGAGAACGTTTGGATTACATGAGAAATAATTAATTGATTATTAATTATTTAATGAGAGAGTTAATATAAATAGTTAGTTAAACTATTTATTTATAATTAATTAATTAGATAAATTAATTAGTTATTTATGGGAATTATATTTAGAGATAATTACCAAAAGAATTTTATATGGAATAAAATTCTAGCCTTATCTATATAAATATAGGGTTAAGGGTTTGTCAGTTGATCATCAGTCATTCAATTTTACAAACCCAGAAAAACTCTCTCTCTTTCTCTCACTAAAACCGGCGCCAATCCCAAGGAGAGGATCGCGTTCGTTTTTCGGAGTAATCCTTGGTGGTGGTCTAGCAACCTTCTCGCGTGGTGCCAGTAGCGGTGTAACCCCTGCCAGCTTTCCGGAAGTCTACTCGCAAAAGGTAAAATTGCTAAACCTACTTTGATTGTGTCTGTTAAGGTTTAAGATGGGTCCGGGTTTGGGAATCGTTTTGTTATCCGCTGCGCACTGTTAGTGCCTACGGTTCCTAACAGTGGTATCAGAGCCACTTCTTAAACCTACAGATCAGGTTTAATTGATTGGTGATTAGGTTTAAAAATTTGTTTTTTGAATTGTTAAAAATTGAATTTTTCAAAAAACCTAAACGAATCGAATACCGATGGTGGAACGGCGGCAGTTAGCCGACCGAACCAACCACCGCGCCACCACTAAGCCACCGACGGCTCACCACAGTTGGTGGTAGCCGCCGGCTGCCAAACCCAAAGCCCACCGTACCACCGAATGGTGGTAGCGGCGGCTGTTGTGATCGAAAACCACCACACAGCCGTGTGGTGGCGATGGGGATACGGCGGAAAGCCGACCACCGCATCACCGTTTGTGGTGACGGTGGTTAGTGGTTCAACCACCAGGCCGATTTATCGGCGGTGGTGATGGCCGTACGTTTTATTTGAGGCCGCACATCATGGCGGTGGTGGCGAGAAGCCGCTGCTGTCGTGATGATGGCGGCGTGATTGTTTGTTGTCGCCGGAGGCGACGGTGGTAGTGGCGCAAGCCGCGGCTGCCGTCGAAATCCAAGCCGGTGGTGATGGCGATGGTTGATTCCATCAAAATCGTCGCCGGTGATGGCGATAACAATCGGACCAATGATGGAGGTGGTGATCTTGATCGAAATCGAAAGCCACAGCAGTGGTGGCGATCGATTGAATCAACGCCGGGAGCGGTGGCGGTGGTAGCAATTGCGGCTGCCGTCATCGTGTTTTTCCGAATGGTGATCGGCGATGATTGAGCGCCGGCCACACCACAGCGTGTGGTGGTGGCTGTTTCGGTTGTTGCGCGACCACGACGGCAGCGGTAGTGCTAAACCGCTGCTGTTGCCGGCGATGATTGGTGGTGGTGTTGAACCACGGCGGTGGTGGTGGCACCAAGTCACTACCATCGTTGGTTGGATCGATAGTAACGTGATTGTTTCCGGATCAAGATCGGTTCGATTAATCGATAACTGATAAGGGTTTATCCTAAACCAGATAAGGTTCGGAACCCTAGGGGCTAATTTTGTTAATCACTAAATTAATTATTTGATTTAATTAAATTAGATTTAATCGTTTAATTAATTCTGTAAAATCTAGTCAAGATTTTGTTGTCATAGTCAAACCCTTTGACCCGTGGTTGTAATTTTATTTGTACTTATGTTTTTATTGGTTACGGGAGGCTGCGTGCCATTTACAACCCGATTATTTGTAATATTATTTTGTAATCGAGAATTGAAGACGGAGCCAAGGAGACGACCATGGAGCTCGGAGCCAGTGGGAGCGCCGAGAAGTTTTGTCCCTTAGGAATTGGACCGTCGTTTTGTGTTGGCTCACAAAACGACAATAGTTAAGGGTTTTTGACTATGACGTGTTATTTAAACTGCGTGGTTGTTTACGATTATTCAGTCTGCGTGGTTGTTTATATTTAATTATATTACGTAGTTACGTTTTTAAAATTAAATATAAATGGTTTTAAAATTGGATAAAATACAGTTTGTGTTTAAATCCAAAGTTTTTGAAAACTGGCAATTTTTGACCCTTGTTAAAATCATAGATTAGTAAGTGCAACCCACTTTAGGGGCACCTCCGGTGTAAGGTACATAGGGCGTTGTAAGTGCACACACTATGAACGTCCGTGTTCAAACCGAAACTGGAGGGAGATAAAACTCTGCGAATTATCTCCGGGTGGTACCGGCCAGAGTTTGTCCAGGTCCCGGGTGGTGCAATCTATTTTGGTAATTATTTATTCACTGGGTGGTACCAGGCCAAAATGCACTAGAGGGACTAAATATGCACGGACTATTAATATCCGATGTCCCGACGATCTAGAAGTCGTATTTTCGAGATTGGAATACGATTGGTATAGTTTTACCTACCATAGATCGCATGAGTCGGTTTGACATGATCACATGCTTCCCGACACATGTGAAATATGGATTCTAGTCTAATAAATTTATTTTAAGGGTAATAATTTGTTAGAATTATATAATTATAAACTAAATTGGAATTTATATTCTTCTGTAGATGTCTCCAATTAGCATTCCGTTTTATTCACCTGAGGAATCACTTCGCCTTATTACGGGCAAGTAGAAGCTTACGGGCCAGAACTTTCCAGTTTGGAAGTTACACTTACAGAATGTTTTGAGTGCCCAGGGTAAGCTTTATGTGATCAATAAGCCCATGTCACGACTTAAAAGCAATGCCCCAGAAGAGGAATTTGCTGAATATTTCAGATTCATGGCAGATGAATCGGATGTAATGTCCATTCTAGTTTTCTCTATGTCACCCGAGTTCACGGGAGACTTAAGAGTGAAATTCTGTCACGAGGTTGTGAGAAATGTAGAGAACCAGTTAGGTTTCTACAAGCATACGGGCAAGCTTTTGATCATGCAAGAGATTCTCTCCCTGAAGCTACAAAAGGGTCAGTCAGTTAAAAACCATCTTATTGAAATGAGAAGGCTTTTTAAATGTTTATCACGTCTGGGGTACAAGATGACTCAGGAGGAGTTAGTGTACCTCATGTGGTTCTCCCTCACAAAGGAAGTTCAGGACACAGCTAGTGCCTACATGAAGGAACCAAAGAACGACGTGGATAAAGTTCATGAAGATATCCTGGCCAGTCTAGAGCCAGCACCCGAACCTGCGAATCTCATGGACACTGATATAATTGATGAGCTGGGAGATCTGAGTTGCCCAGAGTGCGGCAGCGAGGATATTTGCGAGCACTCGATGAATATCGACCAGATAGAGATCGGTTTGCCCGATGCTCCAGGTATCTTTATGATAGATTGCTTAATCACTTCTTATGAATCATGGGTAATTGATACAGGCAGTGGTAACCACATTTGTAATCATTTACAGGGATTCACTAGAAGAAAGACTCTGAGGAAGGACCGTTCGAACCTACGAGTTGGCGAAGGCACTCCGTTGATTGCTGAAGCAGTGGGATCTTATAGTCTTAGTTTACCCTCGGGTCTAGTTTTGGAACTGGATAATTGTTATTATATTCCAAATATGATTAAGAATGTTTTGTCTTTTGATTTATTAGTAGACCAAGGTTTTTATTATAAATATGATTATAAAATGATTTCAGTCTTTAAAGATAATATTTTCTATTTTAAAGCTACACCCGTGAATGGTCTATACACTGTAAATCTACAAGACAACAGTAGTGAAATCTATCATATAAGTAAGCGATCCAAGGATATTGAGGATCAGACTTACCTCTGGCATTGTCGTTTGGGCCATATAAACAAGAAACGCGTTGAACTACTCCTAAAAGGAGGCTTTCTTGGCAATTTCGACTATAAACCTTTTGATAATTGCGAATCTTGTTTATCTGGTAAAATGACAAAGCAACCTTTCAACAATGAAAATGAAAGGGCTACTGACTTGCATGAAATAATCCACACAGATGTATGTGGACCTTTCAGTCATGTAGCAAGAGGAGGATACCGGTACTTCATTACCTTTACTGACGACTTCAGTAGGTATGGTTATGTCTACTTGATGAGACATAAATCTGAAACCTTTGAGAAATTCAAGGAATATCAGAATGAAGTACAGAATCTACTTGACAAGAGGATCAAGTTCTTACGGTCGGATCGTGGTGGCGAATATCTAAGTGATGAGTTTGACAATCATCTAATGGAGTGTGGGATTGTATCCCAACTCACTCCTCCGTATACACCTCAGATGAACGGTGTATCAGAAAGGAGAAATCGTACTTTGCTAAACATGGTACGAACGATGATGTGTCATTCTTCGCTGCCAATATCATTCTGGGGACATGCGCTCGAAACAGCAGCACACATACTGAACAGAGCGCCAACAAAGTCGGTAGAAAAGACTCCATACGAGTTGTGGAAGGGTAAGAAACCCAACATATCTTTTCTGAAAATTTGGGGTTGTGAGGTTTACGTCAAACGACCCACCTCAGAAAAACTCAAACCCAAATCCGACAAGTGTTTCTTCGTTGGATATCCCAAGACCACCGTGGGATATTATTTCTACAACCCTGAAGAGAACAAAGTTTTTGTTGCTCGAAATGGAAAATTTCTGGAAGAAAAGTTTCTTAGTCTAGAGAACACCAGAAAGGATGTAGATCTACAGGTAGTAGACGAAGAAAACACTACAGCAGTTGTTGAGCCAGAAATTCAACATAACAATGTTGAACCTCAATCAGAGCCGATTGAGGAAGTGCAAACACAGGACCTTCGCAGATCCAGCAGGGTAAGACAAGAACCAGATAGGTATCTTGGGTTTCTAGTCTCTCAAGATAGCGGAGACTTAAATGAACCAACATCCTATGGAGAAGCTGTGTCAGGCAATGAGTCTGAACAATGGCAGGAAGCCATGAAGGCCGAGATGCAATCCATGTACGACAACCAAGTTTGGGAGTTGACTGATTTGCCACAACACTGTAAGGCTGTTGGACGCAAATGGGTTTTCAAAAAGAAAACCGACATGGATGGGAATGTACACACCTTCAAGGCCAGACTGGTCGCAAAAGGCTTCACGCAAACTCATGGTATTGACTATGATGAAACCTTTTCACCAGTGGCCATGTTAAAGTCAATTAGGATTCTTATGGCCATCTCAGCGTACTTTAATTACGAGATTTGGCAAATGGACGTCAAGACAGCCTTTCTGAATGGAAAGTTAACAGAAGACGTCTACATGGAACAACCAGAAGGGTTTGAAGATTCTAAGAATCCTAATAAGGTGTGTAAGCTGCTAAAATCCATTTATGGATTGAAGCAAGCATCTCGAAGCTGGAACTTACACTTTGATGAGCGAATCAAAGAGTTTGGTTTTACCAAAAGTGAGTTCGAGCCGTGTGTCTACACTAAGTTCAGTGGGAGCACAGTAACCTTCTTGGTCTTATACATAGATGACATTCTACTCATAGGAAACGATGTACCAACTTTACAGAGTGTTAAGAGTTGGTTAAGCAAATGTTTCCAGATGAAAGACCTTGGAGAAGCCGCTTATATACTCGGTATAAAGATCTATAGAAATAGATCTAAGCGGCTTATCGGGCTTAGCCAAAATACGTATATCGATAAAATCCTGAAGAAATTCAGGATGGATGAATCCAAGAAAGGATTTATCCCGATGCAACATGGCATAGTGTTAAGTAAAACACAGTGTCCTATTTCTAGTCAAGAACAGGACAAGATGAAATCGGTCCCATATGCTTCCGCAATTGGATCGATTATGTATGCCATGCTGTGTACTAGGCCCGATGTTGCTTACTCAGTAAGTGTTACGAGCAGATACCAACAGAATCCGGGTGAACCCCATTGGGTGGCCGTCAAGAACATTCTCAAATATCTGAGAAGAACGAAAGAAATGTTCTTGGTCTTTGGAGGTACTGAGGATGAAATTAGTGTCACCGGATACTCTGACGCTAGTTTCCAGACCGACAGAGATGACTTCAGGTCACAGTCAGGGTACGTCTTTACCCTAAACGGAGGTGCGATCTCATGGAAGAGCTCGAAGCAGGACACGATTGCAGACTCAACTACAGAAGCAGAGTACATTGCAGCATCTGATGCGGCAAAGGAAGCTGTCTGGCTAAAGAATTTTCTATCGGATCTCAGAGTGGTTGCCAGTATCTCGAGACCGATTGATATATTCTGTGATAACTCGGGAGCCGTGGCGCAAGCAAAGGAACCTAGAGAGCATCACAAGTCAAGACACGTGCTCAGAAAGTATCACCTCATCCGAGAGATCATTGGAAGAGATGTGAGAATATGCAAGATTCCAACAGAAGACAATGTCGCAGATCCGCTGACAAAGCCACTAGCAAGGGTAAAGCATGAGGCACATGCGAATTCCATTGGGATGCAGTACCTGGAAGCCAATAGCTAGTTCTTAGTTTATTAATTATTACTATAGTTTAATTTAGAAACAATGTAATCATGTAAAGTTTTTATTTCACAGTGTGTTTGAAATAAATGGAGGTTTTATTTTCATGATTGTTCTGAATTAACTATTTTTTGCATATTTAACGTATCCGTGATTTTGCAAAGTTTTGTATGAAATCTAAATTTCCGTAGCCACTTGTTGAAATGGGAATTTCAATAGGGAGTTTAACGCTATTATAAATACTTGATGATTTATTCAAAGTAGAGAATAAAAGCACAAGTGATGTGACCAAGTATTTATAGATACTCATCAGAGTGTTTGGGTATTGGAAGTGACCAGTAATCAAGTCTGCTTCATGGAGCCTCAGTCATAAGCACTGACTTGATAGGTTGTCCTTAGACCTGAGATACTTGGTTTGGAAACGCGAGGACTACTGTATTCTTAGCACGTACTAACGTTGCACCGTAACAGGGCGGCCATACGGGACGTGACTAGATGCAGCGGAAGCCGTGGATCCAAATGCAAGTAGTCAAGAAGGGATTTGCACCTCTTTCAAAAGAGAGATATTTCCGGGCCCCTTGACGATTAAGATTGGCAGAAAACGCGTGGCCACGCTCGGATAGAATAACAGGGGTTATTTAGTAATATCCGTTACTGCAGGCAATCAAAATCAGAGTCAAGAAATACTTGATTTTAAGAAATGAATCCTCCACTCCATGTCTTAAATCACTTTAGAAATATCGTGTGCAAAAGGAATGAACCTGTGTACAAATTCAAACGTGAATTGTATCTCTGGATGTAAGAGATCTTATAACCTGGTTAACCTAAGTGTCTGGCTAGGGACCTCCTTAGGCTAATGGTAACAGTACAGTTACATGTCTAGCACAAGTGGGAGTCTGTTAGGATTATGTGCGAGACAGTAACAAGGTTACCGTATCCAATGTTATAGGACACTAGTAGGTCACACCGCTGCACGCCAAAATGAGAACGTTTGGATTACATGAGAAATAATTAATTGATTATTAATTATTTAATGAGAGAGTTAATATAAATAGTTAGTTAAACTATTTATTTATAATTAATTAATTAGATAAATTAATTAGTTATTTATGGGAATTATATTTAGAGATAATTACCAAAAGAATTTTATATGGAATAAAATTCTAGCCTTATCTATATAAATATAGGGTTAAGGGTTTGTTAGTTGATCATCAGTCATTCAATTTTACAAACCCATAAAAACTCTCTCTCTTTCTCTCACTAAAACCGGCGCCAATCCCAAGGAGAGGATCGCGTTCGTTTTTCGGAGTAATCCTTGGTGGTGGTCTAGCAACCTTCTCGCGTGGTGCCAGTAGCGGTGTAACCCCTGCCAGCTTTCCGGAAGTCTACTCGCAAAAGGTAAAATTGCTAAACCTACTTTGATTGTGTCTGTTAAGGTTTAAGATGGGTCCGGGTTTGGGAATCGTTTTGTTATCCGCTGCGCACTGTTAGTGCCTACGGTTCTCAACAGTAATGCCATGGAGAGTCTCATAGGGAGACTTGTTTTGAAGAATGGGAGTTGGATGTCGATTAATGGTGTAGACAGCAGTAAAAGCAGCTTCACCCCAAAAACGTTCTGGGCATTTGGCAGATATCAACAAGGTACGGATAGTATCAAGAATCTGTCTGTGTTTGCGTTCAGCACGACCATTTTGGGGAGAAGTACCCGGACAAGAGTACTGAGAGATAGTGCCTTGAAATCGAAGAAAGGCGATGAGAGAAGATTCTTTGTATTCCATAGCGTTATCAGC
The DNA here is from genome assembly GCA_030169165.1 of Centaurea solstitialis. Lineage (NCBI taxonomy): Eukaryota > Viridiplantae > Streptophyta > Magnoliopsida > Asterales > Asteraceae > Centaurea > Centaurea solstitialis. The sequence goes on along the minus strand of CM058042.1, from coordinate 72,541,770 downwards.
TCGAAGAATCTTTATGGGTTTTGAGAACTGAGTTTGTATCATGCGGGCAAAGGTAATATAGATCTGAGGTAGTTCTGATCGATGTTTCATAAGATAAATCCATGTGAAACGTGTGTGATCATCAATGAAGATCACAAAGTACCTACACCCACCCATAGATGGATGTGGTGCTGGTTCCCATACATCGGAATGGATAAGATCGAAGGCACAGTCAGATGTATAGTCATTGAGTTCAAAAGGTAGAGCATGGTGTTTGCCAAGTTTACAGGACAAACAGGAAACTTCATTGGAGGTGGTGTTACCTAGAAGACCAGAGTTAGCTAATAGTTTTATTCTGTCCGATGACAAGTGTCCTAGGCGAGCATGCCAAATATCAAAAGTGGAGGTTGTAGAAATTGACGCAGTAAGGTTTGTGTATGACGAAGACAAAGGCAAGCGAAGATAGACGACTTCAAGAGTCCGTCCAACTCTACGGCCTTTTCCAAGAATGTGCTTAGTCTTTGGATCTTGTATAATACAACCAGAGAAATCAAAGGATATAAGTAGACCCATTTCCTGAAGCTGGCTAAGAGAGACTAGCCCTATCGCTAGTCCTGGTACATGCAGCACATCGGTTAACTGAATTGTGTCAGTAGAAAATTTTCCACTGAACAGTACAGGTTTGGGAGTAAGGTCCGCTGTGCGAACAGTAGGATGCTGAGATGGCTGCTTAGTGATGAACCTGGCAGGATATGGTGACATGTGGTTAAAGCAGCCAGAGTCAAAAATCCAGAAATTATCCGACGTAGGCGATCGCGGAGAATGCATTCCCATGGTCCAAGACATTGGTTGTTGCATAAGTTGTCGACGCACCAAAAGTTGCATAAGATGTTGATTCTGACGCAGGAGTTGCATAAGTACAACTTTTTGTGACGGATCCAGTGACACAGATCCATTTGAAGTGGTGGATTTGGGTTGAAAATGACTGAGGTTGGATGTCATGATTAGAGAGTAAGTAAAACTTGACAAGGGAATCTCAACTCGGGCAGAGTTTCGACTAGGGAAAGCGTATCCCGACTCGGAATCAAAAGATTTCCATCTCGGAATCGGCTCGGGAAAGGAGAAACAAGAAAGAATCCCAACTCGGGGTTTTTTTTTGTGGATATGGAAAACGGGCGTGGAAAACGGACGTGGAAAACGGGTGCGGAAAACGGGTGCGAAAAACGGGTGCGGAAAACGGGTGCGGAAAATGGATTTTCCAACTCGGAAAACGGGTGCGGAAAACGGATTTTCAAACTCGGAAAACAGATTTTCCAACTCGGGAAACTAAGAAAATCCGACTCGGATTTGAAGAATCCCAACTCGGGATTGATGAAGGTGATTAAGGAGCCTAAAGCTCTGATACCATGTTAGAAATGGAAAGAGATGGAAAGATTGATTGTATTGATATTGAAAAAGTGTACAAGAAAAGTAAAGATCTACACTATATATACAAGGGAAACAAGGGATAATGGGCCAAGGCCCATGGGCCATATATACAACTAATATATACAACTAACACTAAGAAATAACACGTATCATCAATGATAATAGAAAGAAACAAAAAACTATTAAATGTACTCGTAACAAATATGCAAGCTTGTCCTCAAATTGTACTTCTTTAGTAAAGAAATCAGCTCCAATAGTAGCTTTCTATTGATTAGTGAACTTCCGATTCACATATCTGGATTAGATTCGTTTAAGACCAACAACACTATAAGTATAACCACATGCATATGATTTAACACATTTCAAAGTGACAATTCCCCTTAAAAGACACCAAACTAGTTTACACGGAATATACAATAGTTTTCTTAAGCAAACTTGATGTTATCTTTGTTTTTTGTTTTTTTCTTTTGCGAAGCGAACATCAAAGTTACTTGGAGTGCTATCACTTACAAAGTTCAATGAAATCTACAAGCTGAACATCATCACTAATTATTTCAAACAAAGACGGATTTAGAAATTTTGAAGATGGAGTTCGGAGTTTAAGCAACATGGTATGACATATAAAAGAAGGAAAATGAAAATATATATAGATAAAGAACTACTTGAAGTTAAGGTCTAAAATTGTTGTCTAGGAGTTTTATTTTTTGAAAGCTAACTATCACAAGCACTTGAGGTATTGTTACCGATTCCAAATGATGGTTTTTTTCTTTAATTTTTATTTTATTTTTCTAAAGAAATAATACCACAATAAATAATTAGCAACCAAACAACTAATAATCAACTAAACGATAAACAATCTCCAATAATCAATAAAAAAAATTGATTTTCAATAAACCCTAACTCTAAATAAGATTAAATATCTAATATTAGAAACAATATCAAATAAGATTAAATATCTAATATCAACCATCCCTAATATTATAGAAACAACATCAAATAACCAAAAATATAAAGAAAAAAAATAAGATAAAAAATTACTAAAGCTATCTTTACTTCTGGAAAAATTTCTTGTTTTTTAGAAAAATTTTCTACGAAAAATGAAAAATCAAAAAACTTGTTTACTTGATTCAATTTAGAAAATTTTGTTTTCTTTAAAATTTTTTCCAAGAAAACAAAATTTTCATTTTCAAAATTTATACTTGAATTAGAAAACTGCTTTTTATAGTTTTCCAATTCTCATTTTCATTTTCCATTTTCACTTTCAATTGTCATCCCCTTCTCGTCGCCACCGCCACCGCCACCGCCTGCCAACGCCACCGCCACCATCGTTCCCTTCTCGTCGCCACAGCTGCCTCGACCACCGTCGCGACCACCCTCCCACCATCGCTGCCACCACCGTTACCGTCGCTGCCGAGGCCACCGTCATCGCCGTAGCCGCCGAGGCCACCGCCATCGCCGCCAGGAGCCACCGCCATCGCCGCCGAGGCCATATATATAGGTGGGAGTTCAAACGAGAACCCTTTCTATTTGCCAAAATGCGAGAACACTTGTGAACCTCCAATTTCATTAACCTATATAGTCTAATACCCACCATTCATCTTTGCCTTTCTCAACCGCCAACCATCGCCGAACCACCTCCAGCAACTCCGACCACCATCGACCACCGCCAACCGCCGCTGACCACCGCCGTCATAACGCCGTGCTATCGTCGGGATATCACATGTGATGACACCGTGAGAACTCCGTGATATCACATGTGTTAACGCCGTGATATCGCCGTGATATCACACGTGATAACGTCGTGTTAGATCTCGCTATAATATCACACGTGATACTCCCGGAAAAGGTCAGATTCCTTCGGCAAACCAGTTCCTATCCTCCATCAATACAAGAACCAATACATCTTCATCGATCTACACAATAACCCTAAACATTTTGATTTCTATAAGTGAAACTACTACAGCTTAATCATCACCATGGCTACACAAATTACTCTTTCTTCTCCGATCTCTTCAATTCCTCGCGTATCTCCCTTGATATGCATCCCAAATTCAAGGTTTTATTGCTAATTTCTGCTCATTTGAATTAGATCGTAAATGAATGATTTGATTTGATGAACTAATCGTATTTATGTAATTGGGGATTTTCAGAATTGAAGTGTGTTCGTCGGAATTGAAGTGTGTTCGTCGATTAGGCCTTACTAACTTATTGGACTTTTAGTATCTTAGCTAGAAAGATGTTAGATAGAGGTTGATAATTGTTCTCGTATTCTCATAAATATGGAGGGGTTCTCGTTTGAACCCTTCCCTATATATATATATATACATATATAGAGAGGTAACATCTAGACATGACCATTTTATTAGTGAAAACTTGAGGACTGATTTAAGCCTTTGATCTGAAAAGTGCATGATCGTCATTTGGTAAAAAAATCGGAGTTCATTCACTAGATGAATATTCATATTTCATATTCACCATATGAATGTTCATATTCATCATATGAAACTTCATATTCACCAGATGAATATGCAAATTCACCTTATGAATTATGAATCTTCAGATTCAGCAGATAAATATTCATATTCACCTTATGAATTTTCAAATTCACCATATGAATACAAAACAAAATATCCATTTACATAGATTCATCACATGAAAATAGATGAAAATTCACGTAATGAATACAAGTACAATATATGTTTACATTTAAATTCACCTAATGAATATACACACAACATCTATTTCTATCTAAATTCACCAAATGTATTCAATAATTGTTAGCTCAGTTTTAGGCTAAAAATGTGCAAGTATTATAAATGTAAGCAAAATTTGTATACTTGTTTGAATTATGTTGTAATGGGCTTAGGAATTAAAATGTAAGGGGCTTGGGCTTAGGATCCATTTTCAGATGTATAAATAGGAGTTAAATGTGTAATTAGGGTAACCATTCATCTTTTGTAATTCAAATATTCAACCATACACCCTTAAGAGGTAATACATGAGAGTCGTTTAATCTTGTTTGTTGTTCTTCGTTATTTCCAATTTCTGTTTCAATAATCTCTCTGCATTTCTTTTTATTCAATCTGTTTTTGTCTAAATCCCTACAGAAAACTTGGTTCTACGTTTCTTACAATAATATATTAAATCCTGTTCACGGTGTTCTTATTTTAGTATATGCTTTTGTCATTTTCCACTTCATTCGCTTTCTTTCTTCATGCTTGATGATTCAATAAAACAAAACATATATGACAGATCTAAGCTCCAAAAGTTCCACCAATATTGAATCAAATGACATATCTAAGCTTCAATTTGATAATTATTGCAATCATTGCTAAAATTGAATCAATCCCCAAATAAGAACAATAACAAGAATATTCAGCGAGATTTGGTTAATTTTAAGACAAAAAACCAAATCATTGAGTTATAAGAACATTGAGCCAGGTTTGGTAAATTTTGAGACAAAAACCAAATCAGTGAGTTCCAATTCCATTCGCATTCCATAATTAGGTCAAATTTTGTGAAATTAGATCAAAACCTAGAATCACAACAATAAGAGCCCTACCTTCACGGCCTACATAAACAAGACCTCATTCTTCCTGGAGCTCCACCGTAAGAAGTCATTCTCCACCTCGAAGAACGACGACTCTCTGCCGGCGTTTTCGAGCCTCACCAGAAGTCGTGTGATGTCTATAACATGCTTTGGACGTTGTTCTCCATTGACGACGAGAACAAGACAACCCTAGGAAATACCGGCACCATCCTCGAGATGAACAAAGAACTCAAAGAAGAAGTAGGTGAGGTTGATGATATAGGAAGATGAAAGTAGATTTGAGAACCAGACTCTCAAAGCTTCCAAAGGCGTTGGGCTTTAGGTAGCGAAAGTAGCCGTCATCGGACTTCTTAGCGGTGGTGGATTGTGATCTGATGCCGGAAGTGGAAGATGGGGAAGAAGAAGTCACCGATGGACGACGATGGTGGCGGTGGACAGCGGTGGTTGGGGCGGCGACGGTAGCGGCGGTGGCAGGGACATAGAAGCCAGATGGATGTAGAAGATAGGGGTTAGGGTTTGTATTGTAGAAGAAGGTAGATCTAGATGTTAAAATGTCTAAAATGCCCTTGTGGGCTTATAATTAGGTGTGGAACATGTAGTTGTAAGAAATTTACAAAAAAATGTCCTCAATATTATTAACCATTGATTAAAAATGATTGATGGTTTAGATCGATCCTCATGGTTTACACTAATAAAAAGGGTTTTATTTGATTACCCTTCTCTCTCTCTCTCTCTCTCTCTATATATATATATATATATGATCAATGATGTTTTTATAAAAAAATCTATGGTTTGTATTTGATACTTCCTAGCCGTATATAACTTTTCGAACCTTCACAACAAACGTATTGTAAAGGTTACCTTCACAGTTATGAAGTTTCAAATATAAAATATTAGGTTCACATGAACCTAGCCCTATATATATATATATATATATACAGAGAGAGAGAGAGATAGAGAGAGAGAAAGAGAGAGTTTAATTGAGTTCACATTTGAACCTAACCCTATATATATATATGGAAGTTTATTTAAAAACCAAAACATTAGTAAAAACAGTAAAAATTCATGGTTTTTTTTTACTTAAATCAATGGAAAACTCTTCGTGGAGTTGTTTAATGTTGATCTAGCTCTCCTAAGACCTGATGAAATGATGATGATCCTACAACTTTACTCAGTGAATAGATCTTTTCTTCTATTACAGCTTGAGGAATTATCACTGAGTCTGTTCAGTGTTATTCCATGTTGATTGTATTGTAACTTAATGTTTAAAATACCAGGTGCAGGATCAGGAGTTAACAGAGTCTGTTTTGGAAACTACTGATCCAGACCTCAAGCAGGGACCTCCTGAAGACATCAAAGTCATAGCCAAAGATCCATCAGCGACGTCGAAGAATTAGCTGATGACAGGAACAGCAATGCTGTAACACCCTCCCTAACGGATCAAACTTAAATCACCAATATTCCGAGTTTTACTATGCCTCCCAAAACAACATACATAAATATAAATAAAACTTCAAAGATACTTACGACCCAAAATGTTATCTTCTAACTGTTTCCAAAAAGGTCTATATAACACCGATATACAAAAATACGAAACTTATGACTTCAATTCTTAGCTTAATCTCGATCCTTCATCCCGACCCTTGGAGTAGTCCTAGAACCTGCCGAGGAAACAAAACAGACCTCGGCTGAGCAATTTCGCTCAGTGGGTGGATAATGTATGTAAACAATACCAAGCAATATAAAGTTCAAATATTACTTAGAGCCAAAGCAAATCACAGTCGATAGTTCGAAACATTATTAATGTTGAAATCATTAAAAAAGTATCAAGAAAACCATTGTATTGCAATAATAAGTTGTCTAATCGGATGATCAATCCAATTAGACTTGGAATGTCGGTGTCGGGCACAACACCACCCATCCCGCGATAACCAATTTAATTATGGTATTCGGCTCTATCCGATAATCGGTTCTATCCAGTATTCGGTTCCCGATAACTAGCATTTTCTGGTATTCGGCTCTTGGATGCATCCTACGTCCTCTATTTGACTTGGTCTAGCCTTTACGAGAACGCCATGACTATTAATAGCCACCATGGAGGCATCTCAACACCCGTGGCCCAGGTGTTGAGTCTAAATCAAAAACAATAAAACGCTTATGGTTAAAACAATGGTTCCATTATTCGTAGAACCAAACTCAATCTCAAAATAATCAATTCAGCCGATAACGGACTGTATCATAATATCCAAACAATGAAAATGGTTCAAAGAGTGTTTGTCAAATCAACCGAAACGGATCGTAACTTCCAAAATCAATTCATTTAGAAATCATTCAAACTATTTTTAAAAACTAAGTCGTGAGGCATAGCGTCAAACTCATAAAAAAACATGCTCATATTGTGAAGCCTTTCAATATAATAGAATAACCGGAAATATTGAAATGAAAACAGAGTTTCCTATAAATACTCGAAACCGTTAGGTTTGGAGTCACATCTATCAACATGGATGGGATTTCCGGAATACAACCGGTTACCCTCGAGTCAAAGAAACAAGATATTCGTACCTTGGAGAATATCACAAGAAATTGAGGCTTATGAATGGTTCTTTCCTTCCGGTACCTACACTTATTAGTAAGATGTCTTTTAGACATTTCTAGGTAAGAATTCTTAACAATTGCAAGATCCTACAAGCCCTTTCATTTTAATAAAACCTATGGACCTTTAAAACATGCTTAAGATACCACTCGGACACTAAGTAAGCATATACAATAATTTCTTAAGACCATTAAACAACATTTGCTAAAATCCATTTTCTTTTACAACTCAAAACAATAACTTCCAGCACCAATACCCTTAAAGTTGAAGCATGTTTCTCACACTTAGAGGCTGAATTAGACTTTGTTGTAAAAAAGAAAGTTGTAGATATGCCTCTTAGAAAACCATAGCAACTGGATTCACACAATTTGGAGCTTTGGTCTATTATATACAACAATTATACCAACAGAACACAGAACCAGAGATTTCAGACAGGGTCTGGAAGATCGACATTTTCGAGCTACTTAGATTCGGAGCTAGATTTTTGTGAAAACTAAAAAGTTGTAGTACACTCATAGGGATTTCTATCTATATAAAGAACACTCAATTTGGATAAATGGTTGATTTTATATGAATTTTTAAACTTACTGGAATGAATCTGCCACTTCTAACAGCACCAATCTTGAAGAAAATTCACATCAAATCCTCAATCTTCAACCTATAATTCATAGATAAACTTAATGTTTAACCCATTTGAAACAAAATCAAAGGAATCACAAATCTAAACCACATGCATACCTTGATTTGAGTCCATAGTTCCATTTCTAACATCAATTTTGTAAGAAATCAAACATGCACCAACAAATTTGAGCCCTTTTTGGATGAAGCTAAGGATTTCTTAGAGAAAGAAGGAAGGAGAGATGAGAGGTTAGAGAAAGAGAGAGGGCTGAAGTTTTGAGATAAATAACATTTTATTTGATCTTATACAAGTTTTGAAAATTTGCAACTTAACCCTTAATCTTTAGCTTATTCTCAAACAACCCTAACTTTGCCAAATCTCAATACAATTTTGGCCCCAACCAAGATGGTTTCACCTAACATGATTCCTATAAATAATTTATAAGAATTAAATCTCAATGAGGAACTCTTAAGGCTAAGGTATAAATCGACAAAAGACGATCTAAGAATTTGGAACACGATTGGGTTTTCGGGTACAAAAGTTCACTAAGTACCGGGTATTATAAATGCTTGTGATCTGAAGACGGAAATCAGTGATAACATGCTGCTCAAATCGTATGACCTCCTGAAGAGTATCAGTATACAGTGACCCATGATCATCATCAGTATCAAGGCCTTCCTCATTTATCAGTATCCTGAAGATAGAAGATGTCTATTATCTTATGCACAAAAGGATTACACGTCTTTCTGACACAAAGTACAAAAGGACAGTCACTTTACTGTTCCCTCCGTACTTATCAGCCCATAAGGCAACTGTTTATTATAAGCACCATTTTGCACAACATGCAGAAGTATTTGTTTATAGTAAATAGTACAATAGGACCACTAAGAGTGCAACACGTGCACATAGTAGGTCTGCATGCATTTAATGCAATGGGTATAAATGGACGTGAAGAAGATGTTCTTCATACTTCTTCTTCATCTATCTTATACCTCAATCCTTTCTTTCTTAACTCTTCTAGTTCTTTTCTTTTCTAATCTTATCAATTAAGTGCATAGTGAAAGAATTGTAACTTAGATTGTTTAGATTAGGCTTAGTCTTAATCTCTTCCACAAACAATCTGCAAATTTAAGTGTTTATATAAACAAGAATTTAAAAGTGACATAATTGTGTGATTATATTCAACCCCCCTTCTATAATCGCATACACTAATCCTTACTTGAAGGCCACCCTTTGGGACCAACAGTTAATATGATACAAATGTTTCATATAATTCATTTTAATTTGATTTTTTTTATTTTCATTTTAAATGGTTGTTTCATAATTTTTAAAATAAGATTATTTTTAAATAATAAGTAACTGAATATTGTTCCATTAATCATGCTGGAAGTTTCCTATTTTCTTGGTAACTTAATAATGGAAGTTATCCATTTATTATTTACAAAATATTTTTTTTATTCTTTGTTCCATTTTGAATTTCAATCATATATTTATGGATTTTATTTTTAAGCAAGAAGTTGTAGTCGATGAAGGTGTTGATGTTGTTGCAGTGTTCGATTCGTTGATTTATTTCTGATAGGATGAAGATGATATTGTTGCAGTCTTTGATTCGTTAATTTCGTCTAATTCGACGGAGACGATGAAGATGCATATCCGATGAAGATGAAGATGAAGATGTGTTGAAAATGAAGATGAAGATGTATATCCGATGAAGATGTGTTGAAGATGTGTTGAAGATGCATTGAAGATGAAAATGGAGATGCATATCCGTAGAAGACGATTAATATCCAATGAATGTATTAGTTTTCTGTTACATTTTCGATGAATGTTTAAGTTTCCATGAATGTATAAATTCTCCGATGCATATCTGATGAAAATGATGAATATAAGATGAATATCTAGTTTTATATGATGAACATAAAACGATGCATATCCGATGTTTAATACGATGAACTTACGATGAAGACGATGCATATACGATGAAAACGATGAATATCCGAATTTTTACGATGAATATACAATGAAGACGATGGTAACTTCCATTGTAATTCAAGTTCAAATTAATTCGCAAGCTTCCCATTTTACCTCTCCGTGTCCAATTCTTCAAAGATTTTTGGAATTAAAATAAATGCAAAATTAAAAAGTCCTAACCGTAGATTTCTTAATGAATGGTAAAGATTAGGGGTGTAAGGCGTGTAACATTTTGATGGGGTGCATAATAAATGCCCGCCACATATATATAATATAGATGTGGGTTGATACGAAAACACAAAGGACGAGTTCGTCTTGCGAGATAAGAATGGAATTGGAAAGATTTGGATTTCAAATCCATTCTACTCCTGTGTTTGTTAAACCATTGACTTTGGAATGCAAGGATTTTGAAATCCCAGGCCCGTTTTGAGATCCTGTATACGGTGGATTCTGAAATCCTGCATCCAAGGTTGGGATTCTGAAATCCAAATCCGGCGAATTTTAGACGCGTCCTTCTATACGCCCTAATTTCAGAAAAATGGTCGACCTAATTTCAGACTCCGTCACTGCTCTCTAGATCTCTAACCTCCATAGTTTGCTCTTTCGATCTCTGACCTCCATATGTCGATATCTAGAAATATGTCGTTCATCGCAGCCTGCTAAATCAACCACCCGTTTGTTCATCAAATAAACTACATCCTTTTTAGCCGTTTCATGCCAAATATGGATAAATGAGGCGTAAATGTGACCATAGTCCAACTTTTAGGCAACTTCTTCAACTTTGTTATGGTTATCTTAGATTTATACTTCATATTTTCAGAAAAAACCAAAAGTACAACCAACAAATAATGGTAAATAACACTGAATTCATAAACCCTACAACTAGCAAGCAAGCAACTCTATATTACAACAAAAACAATAAGAAACTCAAAGTGGTAAATTCAAATTAGGAGAAAACCCCTAAATCTTGATCATAAGTGTAAAAGTTTTAGCACCGAGGTTATTATATACAACTGCTTATATTTTCTCAGTAGCCTTTTATCAGCAATCTCTATAGAGAACTCGGTCAAGAATATGTTACGCGGCAAGCCTGGCAAAACCCCCCAAAACTCAACCGATCTTGTAGACTGTTCTGTTGCTCCTCATCAAGGATTGCTCCTGGTGGTATATCCTCTCCATTATAGTACACACTAATAGAACCCTTGTTGACATCAAAGCATACCCTCAGAGAGTTCATTTCAGGGTGCTTCTTCTTGTCAGCAGCACCCATAAGAATCCCAACAAAGATGTTGTACAGACCTGGTACGTATTTGATATTTCTCTTCTCCATCCTATTCGTATCTCCATTCCAAACCCAACATTCTTCTTCACACTTGTTTGTTAATCCGATGTAAGTATGAGCATTTTTAAGAACTTCATTACATTTTTCTGTGGTGGTTTAAGATGAATACCGGTGGCAGCCATTGTTCTAAAGGAAAATCAGTACCTCTGGTTTATACCTCCATGGCTGATTGATCACAATGTGATGTGGTTCAAAAAGAAATATAGAGGCTGCCCAAACCTTCAAACTCGACCGGTCGACCTCATCACCTCTAGCCGGCTGCCCAAACCTTTGAGGCTTCAACTTGCTACTTCATTATTGATTTTTGAGACTTGATAAGTTAGTTTTTCTTTTTATCGAAGTTTATGATTTAAAATATTGAATGCAATTACATTATCATTATATGCTTTTCCTTTATTAGGTAATTTATTTAACACGTGTAATTCACAGTGGCTTGCAAACAGGCCACAGTGGACATTACAAGTATACGTTGGTCACTGTGATCGTCACTTCCAAGTAATAGTTGGTAAGATACCAGATATCGTATTTCATAGGGACTGGAACAATCAAGACAATACGGTTCTCATGGGCTCCTTTTTACTCGTTTCGAAAAGAGAGGAAGAAATAAGTTGGTTTTGGTTTTGAAATACTTTAATTAAGAAGATTAACTAAAAAGGATTTTCTAAAGTTTAAAAGATAGGGACGTAGGAATATTTTTCCCCGGACTTTATAAGAAATACTTGGCCTAGCTGGTGATCATAGTGCTGTGGGACAGTGGACACTCTCTGTTCATGAAAGACCCGGTCCTATCTCACACTCACACTTCCTAGTAGAATTTTACGTTTTAAAAACTAAGTTAAAGTTGTTGTTGCATAGAACATGAGATGAGATGAGATGATTGAGCCTTAGATGCCAATACCACACTTATATAATGGAGAAAGGGCTGGAGTTTAGCTTCACATGATGGCCAAGATGCCTTAATGTTATCCTTTGGGTAATAACTAGGAATATATTCCTTTACCCATTGGATAATAAAAAGGTATCAAAGTACATAGCCATCATTTTTATTCTTTTGTTGCCCATTTCTTCATTAATATAATTTCCCCCTTTGCTTCATGTGATCCTCCAGCAAGCATGAGCTGGTCCTTTGCACAAAAATGCCCCAAAAGTTGTCTTTTGCTTGAAATACCGAATTTGCCCTCGTCTGTGTCTTAAGTAGGCACTCCCGAAGCTGCTGCACAAGTTTTTCTACAAAAAGATTCCAAAACACGTAATAAACTCCTAAAATACTAAAATACGCTTGTAAAGCTCAAAACATTATTTTTAGCTAAAAGACGGGATAAAGACGCAAAAGTGGCTATTTTTGTACTAATATTTATATAAAAAGAGACATAAATAACTATGAAAATTCATAGTTATCAAAATGTTATATCATTGGATTTGAATATTCAAAGACTTTGGATGCATCATTTTGTTTTCCATGTTTTATATTTAACAAACCATATGGACTTGGATACCTTAACCAACAAACATTTAATATGGATGGGTTATGAAACTGGAAAAAGGTAGGTAGGAAAAAACGTATTTTATTAGTGCATATAGGAACTAAAGGTACATCTTTCCACAATGTTGCACAAAAGGCATGTGATCATTCTTTCAATGAGGTATAAGATATACAAAATGTGTTTGAGAAGTTTACAATCGAAGAGTGTGAGAAAAATAAATTGAGATTGAGAGCTTCAAAATGACTTGCTGGTTTTGTTTATCGAAAGGGAAGTTTCTAAAAAGATCAGATTGGATGAAATTATAAAGACTTCAATGTTGCGAAAGATCGATAGGTTCCACTTTGAGAGTGTATTTTTTGTATTTTAGGGGTTCCACAATATTATAACTTTGGATAGTATATTTTTGGTACTTGTAAATATACAAAATATTAGGTCTGACCCGTGGTTGAAAGTATTGTGTTCCCCCATGTTCATTTATTCGGAGAGAATATTTATACTCTTGCAACTGATGATACTCACATTTATAAAAAAAATAGATTCATTATCTGTCGAAAGTCAACCCTTTTCCACTATAGCCAGCTTGGTTTTGATGGATCTGGTTAGAAGTTTATAACATACATGAATGAATTTAAGAGGATTTGTCGAAGCGACAACAACATAGAGATAACAAACTCATTTTCAATTCTTTGCATTGCTCGGTATCTAAAATTGTTGTCGTAAGTATGTAGTAAAATGTAGAAGCAATCTTCTCAACGCTTTCTGCTAGTATACTTGCAGTAAAACTTAAAACAAAATTATCAAATATTGGAATCACATATTAATGAAATTTGCATAATACAAAGAAACACTAACCAGTAGTGAGCACATTAATAGGTGCATTTTCAAGCTCTTTTCCTAAAATTATGCATGTGCAAACATCATCTGTATACCTAAGTTTCTTTTTTAGCTTGAGTTCACTTCCAAGACCGAAAAGGTCAGGAGACTTGAGAGTTACCTTCTTAGATTCAAATTAAATATGTATCCAAACATCCAACATCAAATTCTTACAATCCCCACTTTCATAACGTTAAAAACTTACCTTTTGCGATGGTTGAAGTAGTGGTGAGCTTCATCTCAAGAGTTAAGTTGGTTGTAGTAGTAGCGAGCTTCATCTTACGAGTTAAGCCATCTAAAGAAGCGAGCACAATGGACACATTGTTTGCTTGAGTAGCCTTTGAGATACATGAAACAGACTCACTAAGACTTCGGTATGCAAAAGTGGATGAACCAATGTGAAAGATTTTTTATCCCAATCAGGCTGCCTGTTTGGATCCAAGACTCGCAAGCCTAATGATAGTTGACGTCCCGACATTTCCATTGTAAATTTCCTTGATAGACACTTTAGACAATAATCCAAGTAATTAAGAATCAGGCTTCTTTAGGATCGAGTTCTTGTACCATTATAGCTAGCTTGGTTTTGATGAATTCGTTTGCATATTATAACATAAATGGATGAATTTAGGGGGATATGTCGAAGCAACAACAACACCAAGATACAAACCTATTTTCAATTATTGCATTGCTCAATATCCAAAATTGTTATTGTAAGTTCATCACAAGTATGTAGAAGGAATATTTGAAGACTCTTCTACTAGTACCCCTGCAACAAAAACTTTAAAACAAATTTTATCAACTTAGAAATCATAGATTAATGGAATTAATATAACATGAAGAAACGCTAACCCAGAATAAGCACATTAGCAAGTGCATTTGCAACCTCTTTGCCCAAAATTACGCATGCAAACGTCTTTTGTATATTTAAGTTTCTTTTCCATCTCTTATCTTTCTTCTCTATGCATGGACGCTTTATTTATAGGTTAAAGTGGCACGAAAGTCGCTTGTACGATACATGCAAGTCACAAACCAAAGTTTAGTGAATAAGCCATTTTGTGACACAACATTCACTGCATAGTCATGCTTTCAAAGGAATCATGTAGTCAATACCAAAGTGGGACCAATTGGCACATGATTGACATATGTGATAAGTGGAATGAAAGGGAGAGAGAGTTCGATAATTGTTAATTTGTGATACCATAGTCACTGAATGGTAATTAGTACAAGACATATCTCACTAGGAGACATGTGGGGGACCAAGACCCGGTCCCCTAAGTACAATGTATGGTACATGCAAGTTGGCATGTAGTACAAATGTCATTTTTAATTTTAACCATATATTAGGAAAATATATATCATCTATTTTATAATTTATATCATGTCTATAATTTTGTTTTATAAATTTATATTACTAAAATGTTTTCAAATATATTGATATATTTCAATAAAGCACTATAAAAAAAATATAACACATTATAATTTAGCATATTATACACTTTAAAAATCCTCTTAATAAGAATTAGGAAAAATAATAGTTAGAAAAAAGTACATTGTTATTTCATTCTTAAAAGAAACTTAAAATTAGTAAAAACAATTTTGTATGTTTAATAAATCCAAAAAATTTAGAATAATGTCAAATTATTTAGAGAACATTTTTAAATGTCTGGGATAAGACAAAAATAATGGAAAAATGCAATGTATAGGATTCAATCTCCGGCCCTATGAAAGCGGATGCTAACTTCTAAGGCATTTGCATAAATGGATAAATCTAGTAGGATTTGTCAAAGCAATAACAACATAGAGATACAAACTCATTTTCATTTCTTTGCATTGCTCATTATCCAAAATTGTTGCCTTAAGTACGTCACTAAATGTACAATAAATATTTTCAATCTCTTCTCCTAGTACCCCTATAACATTAACTTAATTTTTTTTATCAACATATGAATCATAGATTAATGGAATTAACATAATATAAAGAAATGCTAACCAGTAATAAGCACATTAACCGGTGCATTTGGAAGCCATCTTCCTAAAAGTACGCATGCGCAAACATGTTCTATAATACTTAAGTTTCTTTTCTAACTCGGGTCTACTTCCATGACCGAAAAGGTCAACAAACTTGAGAGTTGGCTTCTCATATTCAGATTTAAATATGTTATCCTCATAAGTACCTAATAATGTGCCTATCATAATATAAACATCCAACGTCAAATTCTTACATTGCGATGGCTGAAGTAGTGGCGAGCTTCATCTCAGGAGTTAAGCCATTTGAAGAAGTGATTGCAAAAGCAACATTGATTGCTTGAAAAGCCTTTGTTGGAATGGTTGTCCAAAGTCATAATTAATTACTCATGACTTTCCATTAATATCAGGGTCCTTTTTTGTGTTGTCTTCAATTGTCCAAATGTTATTAGAATTAATTTGTGTCAATTAAAAGTCTAAGGGCTGATTGGTTATTATTTGAAAGATGAATGGTTTTTTTCTCTAAACCCTGATGGGCTTTTCTCTAAACCTAACTTTGGCCCTACTTACCACTATAAATAGAGGTCCATGACTCCAAAATCAAGTGTCCCACTTAAGCATTCTTAAATTCTTAAGTTTTTTGTTCTCTCTTTGATCCATTCCTTGTGGGTACTCTTAATACACTTGAATAGATATTTCGAAGATTTATAAAACTAATAGTCTTGGACAAATTAGGTACAACCATTAGAGGCAATCTCCTTTGGTTACTTCCTTCCTTAGCATATTGGATCGAAGTGTTAGAGTTTTACAAGTGGATCAATCTAATTACAAGTTTGGATTAAAGGTCGGTAATCTCTTTCTTTCTTGTTAATATAATCTACTAAGGTTTCCTTGTAGGGTTTCGTTATATGATTCTTACCATTTTTTTTCGTTGCCTAGTTTGTTTATAGCTCATATAAAACCCATCAGCCTTTGTGGCAAATGCAACAAACTCACGAAGATTTCGGTAAGCAAAAGCGGATAAACCGTGGAAACCTTTCCGATCCTAATCAGCTAACCCGTTTGGATCCAAGACCCGCAATCCTAATGATAAGTTGACTATCCAACCTTTCCAGTGAAGTCTTCCTCGATAAACACTTTAGACAATAATCCATTTAATTGAGAATCGAGTTTCTTGAGAATCGAGTTTCTTGAGAATCGAGTTTTGGAACTTTGAATTCGCATCTTTTGTCGTGCCTTTTTCTATGACACCCATTGCGCGGATATCTCCTTTCCATTCTACTAAGTCAGTTTCTTTAGCAACAAAAGAGATCTTTCATGTTTCAAAGAAGTAAGAAGAGATATTTAGTTTCTAATAATTAGCCTACGAATGTATTTCATGTCGGAAGTCAACTCTTGTCCCATTATAACTAGCTTGGTTTTAATGGATCCTTTAGAAGTTTATAACATAAATGGAAGAATTTAGGAAGATGTGTCGAAACAACAATCATACGAAGATGCAAATTCATTTTCAGTTATTTGCATTGCTCGGTATCTGAAATTGTTGTCGTAAGTTTAGCACTATATGTAGAAGCAGTATTTGAAGACTCTTCTGCTAGTACGCCTACAGCAAAAACTTTAAAACAAAATTTATCAACTTAGGAATCATAGATTAATGGAATTAACATAACATAAAGAAACACTAACCAAGCGTAATTACATTAGCAGGTGCATTTGCAAGATCTTTCCCGAAAATTACGTATGCACAAACATCTTCTATATAGTTAAGTTTCTTTCTTATCTCTTATGTTTCTTCTCTACGCATGGATGCCTTGTTTATAGGTAAAGTGGGATGAAAGTCACTTGTAAGACACAAGCAAGTCACATAAAAGTTCAGTGAATAAGCCATTTTGTGGTGCAACATTTTGTGTGCAGAACCAATCCAACCTGTAAACCCGAAACCCTAACCCTAAACCTAAACCCAATCGAACCCAACCTAATTTTTAACCATACAAAATCGAACCCGAAAACCTCGAGAATCGTACACCCGAAGCCAAATTTAAAAGTGTAAAGTTCAGGTTTTGTTTATGTTTCCATATCCCAACCCGAAATCCCCCCCCCCCCCGAAATTTTCATCGAACCCGACCCAAACCGACTTTTGCACACCCCTATAGTCAATACCAAAGTGGGACCAATTGGCATATGTGATAAGTGGAATGAAAGGGGAGAGAGTTATGAGTGTTAATTCGTGACACCATACTCACAACATGTTCATTAGTACAAGGCATATCTCATTAGGAAACACGTGGGGGACCAAGACTGGTCTCCTAAGTACCAAGTATGATTCATGCATGTTGGTATATACCTTTTCTCCCATCTGCTCATGAAAGTACAAATGTCATCTTTAATTTCAACCAAGTATTTTGTCAATTGTTTTCCACCATCAAGGCCGTTCTTGATATTTTAAAGGTCCTGTTTGAAAAGTTAAATATGTTGTTAACTTTTTTATTTGTATTTTTAATTAAATTAATTTTACTATATTTCGAAGTTTATTTCATAACATCTCAAATAATAACTCATCTTTGATTTAAACAAATCGATCATTTTTTTAATTTAAATTTAAATTTTATTATGTTATTATGGATTTAAAGTTTGTAGTTGATATTATAGTTTTAATTTTTAACCTTTTTAACTATTATTAATCTATCAAAAAACACAATATTAGAAAATAAAAGATTATCAGGAAAAACATATAGAAAAAAGAAGTTAATACTAAAAAAAATCTAAATTTTATTAAATATTCAAAGAAAAATATAAAATAAATCATTAAGAAGGCACGGAAAACTAAAATTATTAAGAAAGCTATATCATCTATTTTATAATTTATAATTTATATCATGTTTATAATATCTTTTATAAATTTATATTGACATGTTTTATAATATATCGATATTCTTCGATAAAACTCTATAAAAGATAACACATTATAATATAACATATTATACACTTTAAAAATCCTTTTAATAAGAATTAAGAAAAGAAAATAGTTAGAAAAATTTACATGTTTATTTCATTCTTAAAAGAAACTTAAAATTAGAAGAAAAAACAACAACTTTGTATGTTTAATTAAACCCAAGAAAATTTAGAATAAAACCAAATTAATTTAAAACAATTTTCAAATTTCTAGGATAAGACAAATATAATGATAAAATGCAATGTATGGTATTCAATCTCAGGCGGCACCAAAGTGGATGCTAACTTTCAAGGCTTTTAGCATTACGCTAAAGATTGCTTTGTTTAAATATTTGGTAAACTATTTATATAGTAATCTTATTAACATTAAAAGATTAAAAAGATATCCCAATGCTTCCAACGACCGGAGGCCCTGTGTGCTAGAACCTCTTGGCACACCCAAAAAACGTGGTTTCCACCATGCAAATGACATTCAAAATCTCCCATGCAAAGAGAAGGAAACTTGTGGCTCAAATTAAAACCACTATGCATTGAGCACATTAAAATTGTACTTGGTAATTTGTGTAAATTCAAAAGAAAAACAAATGTTGTTTTTCAATCAATATATTTCGAATTGGTATGTGGATAGTTATAATTTAATATGGAACATATTATCTTACCTCTATTTTGGTCGGGTTAACTTGGCCATGGATTTTCCCGCTATAGCTACTTGGTTTTGATGGAACTGGGTGGAGGTGTATAACATATTTGGATGAATTTAAGAGGATTTGTCGAAGCGGTAGCAACACCAAGATACCAACCTATTTTCAGTTCTTTGCATTGCTCTGTATCCACAATTGTTTTCGAAGTACACCACTGAATGTAGAAGTAATCTTTTCAGCGTCTTTTGCTAGTACCTTTGCAGCATAAACTTAAAAACAAATTTTATCAACATAGGAATCATTGATTAATGAAATTAACATAATATAAAGAAACACTAACCAGTACTGAGCATATTTGTTGGTGCATTTGCAAGCTCTTTCCCCAAAATTACGCATGCAAATATCTTCTTTATACTTACGTTTCTTTGCTAGCACGAGTTCACTTTAAACACCGAAAAGGTCGACGAGCTTGAGAGTTGGTTTCTTATATTCAGATTTGAATCTCTTATCCTCAGAAGTACCTAGCAACGTTCCTATCATAGTCTAAACATTCAACATTAAACTTGTTACTACTACTCAAAATTCCTACTTACCTTTTACGATGGATGAAGCAGTTCTGAGCTTCATTCTAGGAGTTAAGTCGTCTTTAGAAGCAAGGGCAACGACAACATTGTTTGCATGATAATCCTTGGTTGCTGATGCAACCAACCCATTAATAGGGATGCAAACGGGGGCGGATAGTAGCGGGGACTATAATACGTGCCCCCATCCTCGACTTCTTATATCCACACCCGTCCCTGCCCCGTTCAATCCCCATCGGAGTCGGATAAGAAAATCTTCATCGGGGTTGGGGAACCCGATAGATACCCATTTAGTAAATAAATTTCATTTTTTTATAAATTTGAAAACATGGAATAATAAAATAAGAATCACAATAACTAAAAGTTCCATAATTCATTTTACAAACATCACAAATTGCAAAAAGATGATTTGTTAGCTCAGTCAAGGACTGATTTTGTAAAAAGTTTTATAAATCTAAGCAATTTGTGTGTATGTATTAAATTATATTGAAATGGGCTTGGGAATTCAAAATGTAAAGGGTTTGGGCTTAGGATCCATGCTTAGACGTATATATAGGAGTGATTGATGTAATTAGGGTAACAGTCTTCAATTTTTGTAATCCCCATTCAGCCGTACACACATTCAAGGTAATATACATGAGAATCGTTTTTTGAAATTGTTCATCTTCTTCGTTGTTCTTTATTGTTTCGTTGCTGTTTTTCATTTCTAGTTCAATAATCTCTATGTATATTTGTGTTTATCTGTTTTTGTCTATTCCCATAAAGAGAACTTGATTCTACATTTCTATCAATTGGTATCAGAGCATGAACGAATCAACAGTATTCGTTTTCGATCCTTTTAGAACAAGTTTTCGTGGGAAATTTTCTGGAAATTTAGTGTTTAGATATGTATCGTTTCATTTCTGAGTCCATTCTTCAAACAGTTTCGTCTTCGAAATTTGTTTCTTCGAAGACTGTTGGTTTTGGATTTAGGAATTTCTTTTCGAAAATCGTTCTTCAACGTGTTCTTGAGTTTCAGATGTTGATAAAATTGTTCAGATCTGTTTTGCATGCATTTTTACATCTTTTTCATGCATTAGATAGGTTGTTTTCCTTTTTAGTTTATTTAGTTCATGCATTTTTCTTCTTCTTATTTTGCATTTTTCCGTTCAAGTGCGAGTGTTATATTGTTGGTACATTAATTGGGTGTTTTGAGCTTATTTGTATAGGGACTTGGTACAAACGGTGGCGATATGCGAGGTGGAGCCGAGGAGGATCAAGATGGAAAGATAGGAGATGGGAGTGATGATGGGATGGACGGAAAGAACGCTGGAAAGGAGCTCGAGATGAGGAGTGAAGGCGGTGATTAAGGATGGTCGGAAAAAGCAATCAAAGAAAGGAAGATAGAAGAATTTCAGCTAGCTAGCGATCGCTAGCTAGACAGGCTAGCGATCGCTAGCGACGCAAATCGTCCCGCGAACTTTTGTTGCCCAAGGGCATTTTGGTCTTTGTGTACTCGTTTAAATACTTTTCTGCACGTGGTATTTTGCATCCAGACTTCATTTTGACATTTTTGACAAGTAGTTAAAGTAGGTTTTGGTAGTTCTAGATCTAGATTGGAGCTTCAATGGAGATTGGGGATCTTTGCTTGAAATTGGATTGAATTTGACAATAAAGCTTCAATTCTTATGATGATTCCTTCAATTGAGAGTAATTGTATCTTCTTCTCATCTATCTTTGTTAGAAATTGCTATTCAATTGTTAGTTTAGGTTTATTTTGTTCCAATTGGATTGATTAGTTGTTAGATTGATTCATATTGCTTTTCTAGGTTAATTGTTCATGTTTTACTGCACTTAGTTGATAATTGTTTGTGAATTGTAGTTTTTGTTAGGAATTATGTGCAGAGTTGACAAACCAAGTAATTACACATCCAATGTTACAAGACACTTGAGGGTCACACCTGTGAGGACCTATAAATCGAATAAGTTAAATGAAACCCAGAAATGGAGAGTTAGGATTTATAATAGTGAATTATAAATCAATTGGGTAATTTCAGTCAGAATTACCAAAGTCAGAGGGTTATTAATTAATTAGATACATTATATATTTATTAGATAAAATAAATATATAATAGTTAATTAATAAAGTTTTATATATATTAGATAAATATATATATATATATATATATATATATAATTATCATAAGCAAATTCTTTTCCAGTAATTAAAAAGGAAAAAGGTTTGAGATAATTATTATATGGAAACTGAATCCTATTCAAACTATGTTTTTCCTCCATATAAATAAGGCTTATGGGTTAAGGAAAAAGTTAAGCTTTTCAGCTAACAGAATCAGTTTCAGTTTCTCTCTTCCTCTCTCTCCCCAGCCGGCGCCAAACCCCTCCCATTCGGATTCCAGTTTTGGTTTTCAGTCTTCGGGATTTCATTCGGTTCAACTAGAAGAACATTTGTTGGTCAATCACCGGTGGACTAGTTCTCGAGCAATCCAGGTGAATCATCTAAACCATTAGAATTAATTAAACTAGAACGATTAAAGATCAATGAGCATTTAAGGGTTTTTAACTTTATCGCTTCCGCATGATAAGATCGAAACAGTGTGTATTTGATCATATGGGTTTTATCAGTTTGATTGTTAAACCTATGGGATCTATTAAACCAGTGAGGTTTTTGAGATCCGTGTTAACCTTCGAGTCAGTTTGATCCGAGGATACCCATAAAAACCCAACAGTGGTATCAGAGCCATTGTTAAAAATCGTTTTAGTTTTATCAATTTATCTGTTTATGTGTGATCCGTTAAAGTCTGTTTCTTGCATAACAAGTTTAAAAATCTGATTTTTATTGGTTTACATAAAATTCGATTGTTATTATTTATCATACGAAAACCCGGAAAAACCACCACCACCAGATTGGTGGTGGATGAGATCGATACACCACCGCTGTGCCACCAACGAGATGGTAGCAGCCGGGCGGCGGTGGCGTTGTTTTGTTATGATCGCCGGACCGCACCACAGTCTAGTGGTGGCGGCACCGGCGGCTGCTATTCGACCACCAGGCCACGCCACCAGTTGGGTAGCGGTGGCCGAAACCTTCCTCGCAAAACACAGCCGCACCACCAGCACTGGTGATGACGGCGACTCAATCATGGCCAGACCACCAATCTTGGTGGTGGCCAACGGTTACTATGCCACGCGGTGGTGGCGGTGTCTGGTGTTCGCAATCGCCACGGCCAAACCACCAGCAAGGTGGTGGCCGACGGCTGTTTAATCGACTGATGATCGGTGGCAGCGGCGATAAGGCGGTGGAGGTATCGGGTGTTTTTGTCAACCACCACAGCACCGTGGTGGTGACGCTCACGGTGGAAATACGTGGCCGGAATAAGGCCGCACCACGGTGGTCACAATCGCCGGAAATCAAAACGTCACCACCAGTTCGGTGGCGACGGGCGGACTTCAATCGAATCAATAACGGCAGATGGTGGTAGCCGTAGGGCACCACTCGGCTTTGGCCGAGTTCCACCACCGACCGAGATCGGTTTAAAACCCGCAACCACCAGAAACCGCAAACGCGGTGGTGGACGGCGGTGTAATGGTGGTGTTCACAATGGCAATAGCCGTTCAACTTGATCGCCGCACCGCGCCTAGCGGTGGCGGCACTCGGCTGCCATTATTCTATCGACCGCACCACAGTGAGTGGTGGCGGCGAATGATTGCTAATCGGACCACCGATCGAGAGCCCACACCACCGTTTGTGGTGGTGGCGATCGACAGATTTGAAACCACCGAACGGCGATGGCGGCTGTGGATGCTATCGGCCAATGGAGATGATCGGAGGGGATGACGGTAGCCAAACGCAAACCGTATACCTGTCATCTTTGCAACGCAAACGTAACTACACTAGGGTTTTTCGTTTTTGGCCCAAAGTTTTGTTATCAGGCCCAAAGCCCAGTTCTTTGGACCAAGTTATGGCCCAAAAGGGTTTGTTTGGTTTTAAACTTTCTTATCCAAAATTAATTTCTGTTTAATTTTTATCTAATAAAATTTGTTCAAACCAGTTGGATTATTTTTCCGGTTTGATGAATCTTTTATAAAAATTAAATTTTTCATCTGTTTTTCAAATAGGCCTAATATTATGTTTTTACTATTTAATTAAAACACAAAGGCCAGTATTTTTAAAATTGGATCGATAAAACCAGTTTGATATTTTTTGGATAAAAGGGAATTATTTTAGCTAATCAGTTTTATTTATAAAAGTGTATTTTATAAAATTAGATAAAACTAATTTTAGTCAAAAATATTATTTTCGATTTATAAAACAGTTTGTTTTATAAATTAGTTGAAACCAAATTTTGCGATAATTAAAGACAAGATAATTTTAACGGATCCAGTTTTTATTTCTCGTTTTTACTATATTGCACATATATATAATTGCGTGATTGCTTGAGTTCTATATATACATCTCAGTTTGAGTATATATATATATATGTCTATTATAGTATTTGCCAACCTAGACCCTTGACATATTCACTGGGAGGCCTGCGTGCCATTTACAACCCCTTATGTAATAATGACCTTAGGATAGATGTTTTATTCTTTCGGGATGGCAAGGCCAGTGGGAGCTACCAAAATTCTTCCTCTTACCGGAGTATTGACAAACATGGCGAGGCCAGTGGGAGCTACGCAAGTTTTGAAGCCTTTTAGTGAAATAGGTCATTATTGGTCCCTAGGAAACAAACGTTGGCAAAAACTATAATTAGCTATTATGTGATTAACTGTTATTTAATTGCATGATTAAATGCTTATTTGTGATATCTTGTATGTTAGTAAGTTTTAAATAGTTTCTTTTAAAACTAGATTGTATCACAAAGTATGTAGGTTTTATATTTAAAATTACCAGTTTTTCAATTTTTTCAAAACGGTAGATTTTGTTTTAAAACCTATAGATGATTGTTTCATAGAAAAGGCAAGTTGGCAAAAACAGTTAGTTTTAATCAACTAAGTGTGCTATTAAAACAGTTAGTTTTAATTAGCAAGTGATTTTAGAACAGTTAGTTTTAAAATTGCATGCATGTTTGAAACAGATAGTTTAAAACATCAGTGGCCTTTATAACAATCAGTTTTTCAAAAGGCCTGGAAGTAAAGTTTTTCAAAACCCCAAAAATCATAGATCAGTAGTGCAACCCATCTAGGGGCACCTTCGGCGTAAAGTACACAGGCGTTGTAAGTGATCACACATTCAACGTCCGTGTTCAAACTGAAGCTGGAAGGGTTACATAACTCTGCGAATTATCTCCGGGTGGTACCGGCCAGAGTATAGTGATCAGGTCCCCAAAATGGTGAGATCTATTTTGGTACTATTAAGTTCACCGGGAGGTACCGGGCCAAAAAGCACTTAGAGGGACTAAAACATGCACAGGTAGTTGCCGTGGTCCCGAAAAGATCTAGGAGTCATGTCAGCTAGACATGATTGGTAAAAGTCCTTACCTACCGAAATAAATACGGGTCTGGTGGAGCAAGAACATTACGCACATCAGGACGTATGAAATAAGGATCCTAGTCCAATAAATTGATCATTTAAGGGTTTATTGATAATTATTGGAATTTAATCTATTTACAGTTGCTAAAGACCAATAGTTTTAATTTGTGTAGATGGCAAGCACTGTTACCAGCACTAACAATCTTTCCCTCCGCTCTATCCTAGAGAAGGATAAGCTGACCGGCTCTAATTTCCTTGGCTGGGAGCGCAATCTGATGATTGTACTCAGACATGAGAGGAAATGGTATGTCCTTGAAGAGCCTCCTGGGGAGGCACCTCCAGCAAATGCTCCGGCTGCTGCTAGGAATGCCCACAAGAAGCACTCCGATGATCTACTGGATGTTGCCTGTCTCATGCTTGCAACAATGAGCCCAGATCTGCAAGCAGGGCTCATAAATACAAATGCTTATGACATGATCCGCCAGCTGAGGGACATGTTCCAGACCTAGGCTCGTACAGAACGTTACGATGCCACAAAAGCATTTAATGAGTGCAAGATGATAAAAGGGACATCAGTAAGTGACCATGTCATGAAAATGAAACGGCACTTAGATCATCTGGAGAGGCTTGGTCATCCGGTTCCGTTGCAGCTAGCAACAGACACCATACTCAATTCACTGTCAGAAGACTACATGCCCTTTGTAGTCAATTACAATATGAATAACATGGAGAAAACAATAGCAGAATTGCACTCCATGCTTAAGACAGCTGAACTGAATATGGGGAACAAGAACAAGACCAAGGATGTCTTGATGGTGAAAGACGGAGGGGTGAAAAAGAAAAATGGGCATGCTAGCACCAGCAAAGGAAAGGGACCAGTCCAGGCCGTCCAGAGTGCACCCAAGAAAGGCAAAAGCAAGGGCAAGGGCAAGAAGGTTAAGCCAAATAAAGCTAGGACCGAGAACCGCTGCTTCACATGCAATGAGGTCGGTCACTGGAGGCAAAACTGCCCTAAGCGTCATGAAGCACGTATGTAAACCTCAGATATTTATGATTGCTTTAATTTGTCACTTCTTACTTGTTAGTTTACAAGTATGCTGATACCTAGAGCAAATGACTATTGTAGGAGGTCAGAAGTGAAGTGCCCAGAAGTTGCTGAGGATCTTAAGTACAAGTTTATTTCGATGTTAGTCAAGATATTTTGGATTTATGTTTTAAAACAGTTATTTTTGGATTTATGGGATGATTATATTTTTTTTTTATAATTTTATGGTTTTATTTTCAAAAGTTATTGTCTTGACATTGAAATATCTGATTGTGCTTAGTATTCTTAAATCCGTATGATCCTAGTTGTTGCCTGTTATAGTTACTTCAATAAAATCTATTAAATTGAAGTAATTGATGTAAAAACTATCAAAACACACGAAATTCTATAGGAATGTGTTTTGAGAATAAAACATTTATGAATAATAGTTTTGTGATCAAATTTTATTTTAAAAAGAGGAATTTAGGATATTAACTCAGATGGCGTTAATAACAACATTTATAAAACTAGAAAGATTCCAAGTTCTGGAATTAGGATTTAATCAAATCCAGTTAAGTTTTATAAAAGAAATTCTCAGAATTAACTAATCAAGTTTGATCAAGTTTTATTATTCAAATGTTTTAAAAGGAGAATTTAGGATATTAACTCAGATGTCGTTAATAACAGTATTTATGAAACTAGAAAGATTCCAAGTTCTGGAATTAGGATTTGACCAAATCCAGTTAAGTTTTATAAAAGGAAATTCTCAAAGTTCATTACTTAGAATTAGAATTGACTAATCAAAGTTTTGACCAAGTCAATAGTAAATTTTGAGTAATAGTTAGTTTTTATATAAGTAAGTGGGAGCCCAATTTATTCTCTATCTAGTCTAAGATAAAGAATAAAAGATACAATTATTGATTCAATATATCTCGAAATTCATAATCCAGATAGGATAAGAATTCATAAGATATAATTTACCTTTTAGTCAAAAGGATAAAAGTTTCAAGACCCTTGAAACAAAGGTCGAGATTGACTTTTAAATCAATAATTAAAGTGTTGGATTAAAAATATAAGAATTCCAATGGATTTACCAGCAAGGTAAAATGGAATCTGATTTCAGGTAGAAATCATTCATCTACACAGCAACTAAGGAAAGTTGCAGTTCAGTCTTACATATTCAGGAACTGGTAGTCATTCCAGGTCTCCAAGTTCATGGAATATGATAAAAGTCTAGTTATTGTTTTTAAAAGTGTTTGCGAAACAATAATTAGCAGATACAAGTAGACAATATCAAACTTGTATTATTTGGTTATCACTTTGATTAAAATGGTAAACTTTAATCAAAAGGTTTAAACTGAAGATAGGTGATACTTCATTTTAGACCAATATTTAACAAACGTTAAATAGATATCATAAAAGTTATTAAAGAAAAGACATTTAATTTTGTTATTATTACAGCGTGTAGTATGGACTATACAAAATTAATTTCTTTATCACTGTTATGTTTTGCATGTTTTGTAATCCAGGAATGAAACCAGTTTCCAGTTTTCATTCAAAACTTGTCCGTGACAACTTATCATTGTGGGAACATGATGAGGTGTTAAAGTCATTGTGAACTTTTAGGTAGTTATGATCAGTTGCTGAATAACAGCTACAAGCGTTGTAGACTAAAAGTTGCACAGATATTTGATAGAGTAGCAAATATCGGACGTGATCCGCAGTTGAGATTACTTCTTGGAATCAGTCATAAGTAAGTCTCACAGTGGTTGTCCCTATCACCTGAGGTATCTGATTTAACGTCATGAGGACCACTGAATACTTAGTGCACTCAACCGCTACGCCGTAACAGGGTGGCTATAAAGGGCGTAACTAGATTCAGCGGAAGCTGTGGTATTAAAGGCAGATATGCAAGATGGGATTTGCACCTCTTCTCTGAAGAGAGATATTTCTGGGCCCATCTTGACTGACTAAGTATACTGATGAAGTGCATGGCCATGCCCAAACGAACTGATTAGTTCTTTGTCGTTTACCTATCAGTAAAAGTCGGATAGTCAAGAAAACAGAATCTTGAGTATTTAGAGTTGACGCTTTCCAAGCTCATACTCACAGATGAAATATCGTGATGCAAAGGGAAAAGCCAAGATATACCCAATCAATGAACAGTAGTTTCATAGATACTATTTCCTTAAACGGAATGTTTATATCACCAGTCTGGGTATAAGAGTTCTTGTAACCTGGTCAGCCTAAGTGCCTGTCTAGGGGCCTCCTTAGGTCCGTGTAATCAAGACGGTATTGCCAACTTGCACAAGTGGGAGTCTGTTAGGAATTATGTGCAGAGTTGACAAACCAAGTAATTACACATCCAATGTTACAAGACACTTGAGGGTCACACCTGTGAGGACCTATAAATCGAATAAGTTAAATGAAACCCAGAAATGGAGAGTTAGGATTTATAATAGTGAATTATAAATCAATTGGGTAATTTCAGTCAGAATTACCAAAGTCAGAGGGTTATTAATTAATTAGATACATTATATATTTATTAGATAAAATAAATATATAATAGTTAATTAATAAAGTTTTATATATATTAGATAAATATATATATATAATTATCATAAGCAAATTCTTTTCCAGTAATTAAAAAGGAAAAAGGTTTGAGATAATTATTATATGGAAACTGAATCCTATTCAAACTATGTTTTTCCTCCATATAAATAAGGCTTATGGGTTAAGGAAAAAGTTAAGCTTTTCAGCTAACAGAATCAGTTTCAGTTTCTCTCTTCCTCTCTCTCCCCAGCCGGCGCCAAACCCCTCCCATTCGGATTCCAGTTTTGGTTTTCAGTCTTCGGGATTTCATTCGGTTCAACTAGAAGAACATTTGTTGGTCAATCACTGGTGGACTAGTTCTCGAGCAATCCATGTGAATTATCTAAACCATTAGAATTAATTAAACTAGAACGATTAAAGATCAATGAGCATTTAAGGGTTTTTAACTTTATCGCTTCCGCATGATAAGATCGAAACAGTGTGTATTTGATCATATGGGTTTTATCAGTTTGATTGTTAAACCTATGGGATCTATTAAACCAGTGAGGTTTTTGAGATCCGTGTTAACCTTCGAGTTAGTTTGATCCGAGGATACCCATAAAAACCCAACAGTTTTGGTTCATAGATGCTTTCAAATTGATGCTTAATTTCCATATCTTCAAGTAGATTCAATTTGTTGCATGTTGAATAGTGAATTTGTGTGTTTTAGATCAAGCATGTTTCAATTTGTTCATTGCATGTGTAGATATAGGTTTATCAATTGCTTTTATTACTTTAGATTAATGTTCACTTTAGTAGTAGATTTAGGTTATTAATCTTGTTTGATTGATAGGTTTAGGTTCATGTGTAGGTGTAGAATTAGGTTCAAATGATTAGTGTATTCATGAGTTGTGATTGATCATTCTTTGAAATCATGTTTGGTAATTGCATTATTAGGAATCATGTTTGGCTTATTGGTCTTCATTTTGACTAAGTTGTAGTTTATGAAATCGAACTAAGCTAATTGACGGGAGTTGATTTAGCTAGGTAGGTTCATCTTCTTTCAACTTGTTTTCTAAACAATTGTTAGTTGAATGGAAGTTCGGTAACGATTTAGTACAATTAGCCAAATATTGGTGTCGTGTCACGGAAGTAGGCATCGATAATCGATAAGATCGCATTCCGAACATAATTCTCGATAAAATTTGGTACGGAAGTAACCGGAATTTGTCGAGAATTAATCTTTACTTCGGGAGAAGTGAGGATGTTCTTTTGTTTGGAAAAATCTCTTGATTCATTATAATGAAATGTCCAAATCACTTTTGAGGAATGGATCTTTCCAATTCGTGTGTTAGTTTTCCGTTTCTTTAGCATTCGTCATTAATAGATTTTTGCTTGTTAAGATAGTTTAGAATTCCTTTTAGGTTTAGCATTTCCTAGTTAACTTTAGTGTAGAGTTTGATGTTTTTGTAGTTCTTAGCATTTTGATTAGTAGCGAATTCTTAGATAAGAGGTTATATCACTCATTAGCTTAGAAAACCAAATTTTGAACCTCGAAATCCGCATAACTTGCGAATCGAAGATGTAACTCTATGCTTTACCCATTTCCTCCCCGTGTTCGACCCGTATGCTACGTTACGATACCGTACGCTTGCGGTTATTAATTAAGCTTGATTTTCGATATAAAAACACGTACATTTCGAGCGAAACAAGATCAGAGTTGTTCCAGGTTCTGATTCTGTGTGATTTTCAAAAAGGATGTCACACAAGGTGGTCTATCCCTCAACAGGGATACTAAGGTTGGTTTCCTAGGGTCAATAGGTGGTTTACCTCAAATGTGTATCACCACCTACTCGAATGTGTCAAATTCAGACCAGAATCAACCTCAGAGGTGTATAAGCCACAGAACCTCTGGCAGTGGTCACAGAACCTCTGACGGACATCACAGAGCCTCTTGGCTGCTTGCTCTTACAGTCTCAATCAAAAGAGAGGCCATGTGATGGACTTGTCAGAACCTCTGTCAGTTGTTCTCATAAGCCTCTAACACCACCGCGGAGTCTCTGTCCGTTTTCTTTTTAACATTGAGATAACTTTTTGGTCTAATAAACTTGTTAGAGACATAGCTCCCGAAT
Organism: Centaurea solstitialis; assembly: GCA_030169165.1. Lineage (NCBI taxonomy): Eukaryota > Viridiplantae > Streptophyta > Magnoliopsida > Asterales > Asteraceae > Centaurea > Centaurea solstitialis. Next base: position 72,510,634 of record CM058042.1, on the reverse strand, counting down.
CCTCTGCTCACTGTCTATAATTTGTTGAAAATATCTTGAAAAAGTTAATCTCTATTCTTTTTCACAGAGACTCTGTTCGATCTTATTCTTTCTATCCTTTTTAATTCACAGAACCTCCATTCTGGTATTTCCTCTGATCCCAATTTAAGTCTTCAGATGTTTCTCAAATCTATTAAGATTTTTCTGAAAGACAATATCCAAATCCACAGAGGACTTAGTTCAGCTTCGAACGCTGAACTTCCCTGAACTTCACAGAAGACAAAAACCACTCCTACATTAACCTCCATGTCCACCCCTCTGAACCCAGCCACATTTAAAATACAACACCATGTCAACCTTCCCAGCAGAGCTCTTAAAAGTCCACAAAAGTTTCCTATTCAATCCAGCATGAACGACACTCCTATTTCTCTGCCCTCTGTTGAGTTATAGAGAGTCTGAAGACCACTGGACGGAACTTGTTTACAGAGCTGGGAAAAGAATCTTCTGCTACTTCTCTTTGTCCAATATGAAGAATCGAAGATCCATTACTTGTTTATCTGCTACGTCTAAACTCTACAGGAAGCAGAACCTCTGTCATTCACGCTGAGTTGCTTGGGATGCAGTCACTTGAGGCAAAAGTCGAAAGAGCAATGCTTCTTGACAAGGGAAGAAATCACAGAGCACAAGTCGAGGGGGAGTTCGTCATTCATATAATTTCAAAAGATGAAAATCCGGATAAAGTAGAAGTACCACAGAGCCTCTGCAACATATTTCAGAGCTTCTGTAACAATTCGTCACAGAGCCTCTGCAACATATTTCAGAGCTTCTGTAATCTTCTGACCTTAGATGATAAAGATTCAGATATACACAAGTCAAAAGTCACAGAGCTTCTGTTGATCATTTCAGAGACTCTGTAAAACATCACAGAGCCTCTGACGAAAGCCACAGAGCCTCTGCAGTGTGATTCTCTGAGGAGTTAACCTTTTAAGCTCTGCTAATATCATCTGAAGTTGGAAAGAAGATTCAAGGCGTGCTTCATTTATAAAACTTAGGGGGAGATTGTTAGCTCAGTCAAGGACTGATTTTGTAAAAAGTTTTATAAATGTAAGCAATTTGTGTGTATGTATTAAATTATATTGAAATGGGCTTGGGAATTCAAAATGTAAAGGGCTTGGGCTTAGGATCCATGCTTAGACGTATATATAGGAGTGATTGATGTAATTAGGGTAACAATCTTCAATTTTTGTAATCCCCATTCAGCCGTACACACATTCAAGGTAATATACATGAGAGTCGTTTTTTGAAATTGTTCATCTTCTTCGTTGTTCTTTATTGCTTCGTTGCTCTTTTTCATTTCTAGTTCAATAATCTCTTAGTATATTTGTGTTTATCTGTTTTTGTCTATTCCCATAAAGAAAACTTGATTCTACATTTCTATCATGATTACGACCTTAAGTTTAATAAAAACTAAAACAAAAACCATCAACTATATATATAGAGGTTCAAACGAGAAACATATCAATTTAACAAAACGTGAGAAACAACCTCAGCCACTCATCCGCTCAACAAAGACGGCTTTGACTGGTCCACCCCTTTAATAATCTCTACCCTCCCATGAATCGCGTCAATCCTTCGTGATCACGTCCACTGTAACTGCAAGATGAGTGGCTGAGATTGTTCCTCACGTTTTCTTAAATTGACATGCTTCTCGTTTGATATTTATACAAACTTACTCATAAGTTTTATATTTATTGGAGTATGTTATAACCGAGATTTGTTGGAATATAACTATTTTGACAATTTAGATCTTATTGAGAATCGTGTGAAGTTCAGGGACCAAATATGACTTTCGAGAAAGTTGAAATTCAATTAAGTTTTGGGCTTAGACTATTTTTGGAAAAAGAATTAAGCCAAGGGCCCATGGCCCATCATACTAAAGGTGATGACCTAGGGGTTTTAGCCATGTTGGGTAAAATTCACTGTATGTGCGTGTGCGTGTTTTGGGAGAAGAATAGCAGCATCTTCATCATTTGCATCATCAACGTTATCATCATCTTCTTCACTGTTAAAGGTAAGATTTATCTAGCTTTGCTCCTAAAATTAGTCTATGTTGTATTAGAATGAACTGTAGGTTCAATAGGGTTTAATTGATAAGTTTTTTGAGTTGTTTTGGAAGTGATTTCAGGTACCAGGGTTCGATCTCCTCAAATCCTGGAAATCCCGAGTCAGACTACCCAAGAAAGTCTGAGTCGGACTACTCGGTAAATCTGAGTCGGACTAGGCTAAAGTCCGAGTCGAACTTAGGTCAAAACGCGAGTCGGATTTTGGGTGGATTCCCGGTCGGATTTTGAGAGATTTTGGCCCTAGGGTTAGATTTTCTGAGGAGAATCCTATAGCGGAACCCCCGTGCTATGTCTGCCTAGGGGGTCTTATAGCTCAAGGGTTCATCAGTGTAACATCCCAAAACCCATAACAATAATAATATGCATATAATATAAATCCCAGTGATCTAAAACGCAATCTCATAATATTTGGTTCAAAAGTAAATAGCTAAAGAGTGCATGCGGAACATCCCTCCACAGCTGAGATTCTAAATTTAGGATAAACTACTAAACTTCTACCGGTAGAGCTACTCTAGAGGTCTACCTTCTCCTTGCCTCTCACCACACGATCTTTCCCTGAAAAGGTTTGAGATTTTGAAAACGAGGGTTAGACCGAAAGGTCTAGTGAATTCCCTCAAAAACAGTTTAAAACACAGTTCCGGCCCGCTGGCCGTAAAATCAGATATCTCAGATAAACAGGAAAGCATCATGAGTAATAAAATCACAATACAACAAACCGGATGGCCGGATCCCCCGGATACACAATTTAAGGAGTGACGGACATAGTCCGTGCCTCGCACCATCCCACAATCAACCTTACGTGGCCGGATCTCCCCGATTCTCATTTAAGGAGTGACGGACGTAGTCCGTGCCTCACACCACTAAACTTCCCAGGGATGTACGGTCCCATGGTACTCATTACTCACGATGCAATCCCGAAATGTTAAAATAGCATGTATATGATGATCATCAATATAGCATTCACAACCATTTATAATTTCACAAAATCACATTAATATCATCAAAACATTTGCAAATCGAATGGATATGTTTAAAACAGTAAAAGCAGTCCATCCACTTTCAGGTAAGGGAACTCACCTGAGCTTAACTCGCTGCTTACTCTAACTCCCGGTATCTGTATAAATTCCTAAGGCATTAGTGATTCGCACTTAGAAAAACCCACAACTAGAATATCCCTAGAATATCCGATTCGGGATACTAACACTCTCGATTCGGGAAATAGCAATCCCGATTCGGGAAACGCCAATTCCCGATCCGGGAGGCATCCAACCCGAAGACCCGAATCCAAAAGTTGCAAGGTCAAAGTGACGACTAAGTTGGCCAAATCCCCGATTCAGAAATCATAGATTTTCCAATTCGGGAAAGGCAAACGAAGAAACGAATTTCCACCCAAACACCCAAGCATTTTCCCGATTCGGGTTAGATGCTTTCCCGATTCGGGAGACATGAACTCCCGATTCGGGAAACATGAATTCCCGGTTCGGGAAACATGAATCCCGATTCGGGGAACATGAGTTCCCAATTCGGGAAACGCAACCAGATCCGGAAAAATAACAAAAATCGGCCAAGAATTGATTCTAAGTCGATCTAAACGCTTTCTAAATCATTACAAGGTAATCCTACATCATTTAACAACGATTTTACACTAATAGGGTATCGAATCTTACCTCGAACGACGAAATCCCGACCCCGAAGATGAAGAAATGGCTCTAAACTTGATTTCCACCACACACACTAATCACACACTATGATTTTCCCCAAAATGGTTAAAAACCCTAGGTTAATACTATAAATAGTATGGGCTAAAAGGCTAAGCCCATACCATTTATGGTATAAGCCCAACTATCAAACTTTACCCAAATTGTCACAATTCACCCTTAAGGTTCAAATTCTTTTCAAAATTGGTCATCTTTAACGAGTGACTAACATTAGTACTAACTTTTAAACTCTGGTCATTACAATCAGTATCTAAGTAAAATTGTGTGATGTTTAGATCGGTTGCTAATTCGTTAGGCAAGCTTAGCTTGGTAATTTGCTGGATTAGGCTTAGGTGAGTTCCCTTGCCGAACCACATTTTTGTTAAGACTGAGAATGTTTACTAAACTGCTTTTATGAAAACGTGATGTGGATAAATTGTTGAATAACTATAACTTATGAGCATGCTTATAATACCGTTATATGAATAAATGTTTCGAAGTGCGTTGCATAGTGAGTACCAGAGGACAATACATCCCCTGGGGAATGAGTGTGAGGTGTGGAGCACGAATCAGTTTTGTCTTCCCTTAAAAGGGCATCTACATGAGGGGGCCTGCCATTAGTGGTTTACTAGGATATGGGAAGTCGGCTGCGGCCCCAATCCAGCGTCACGGGGTGACGGATCATATGTCCACAATGTACCACTGTTGTTTTAATTGAAATATTTAGGCCAACAAGCCACGTTTGTTATTTAAACTGTTTTTGAGGGAATTCACTAGACCTTTTGGTCTAAGCCTCGTTTTCAAAACTTTTAACCCTTTTCAGGAAGGACCCGGGGTGCAGGGAAAGGAAAGGAGAAGGTGAACGATTAGTATAGTTGTATGCCTTAGTCTTTAGATGAACAATTTTATTTAGATCTCAGATGTGGAAGGTTGTTCCACTGGCACTATTTAGACTTACCTCTCTTGACTTGATGATTTAGCTTGAAGCCAGTTATTATTGTTATATTTATATTTCCGCTACGTTAGATCATTGGGGTTTTTTATTATTATCTGTTGGATTTTGGGTTGTTACAGAGTAGATGCTATAATCTATGTCATTAGAGGGAAGTTCATTTAAAACCAAAACATTAGTAAAAACTAAAAACCGTAAAAACTCATGTTTTTTTGGCTTAAATCAACGAAAACTCTTTGTGGAGTTGTTTAATATGATGCAAATGTTTCATATAATTCATTTTTTGATGAAATTGTTTCATATAATTTCGGTGTTTTTTTATGTAAAATGAAAATGTTTCACACTTTCTTTATTCTTATGAAACTGTTTCAAATATTTTTTTAATCCTGTGAAAACTTGTCATTTTTACAAAAAGGAACACCAAAAAATGAGTTATATGAAATATTTGCATCATATTAAACAACTCCACGAAGAGTTTTCGTTGATTTAAGCTATGAAACCATAATTTTTTACGGTTTTATTAATGTTTTGGTTTTTAAATGAACTTCCCTCTATATATGTCGGGTCTTAAATGGGGCGGATACCATTATACCCGTTCCCGTTTAGGGTAAGAAAATCAAGCTCCATCCCTGACCCATTACCCACTAAAGCAGAGATTCCTCTCTTCGTTCGGGCCGGATCTCCGCGAATAGCGGGATTCCCCGTCCCATTTGCATCCCTACTCACTAAGACTGCGATGAGCAAAATTGGTGGCAACCTTTTTGATCCCCATCAGGATAACACGTTTGGATCCAAGACCCGCAATCCTAATAATAGTTAACTGTCCGGCCTTTTCGATGTAATCTTCCTTGGTAGATATTTCAAATAATAATCCCCGCAATTGAGAATCGAGCTTCCTGATGATCGAGTTATGGAACTTTGAAGTCTCATCTTTCGCCATGTGTTTCTATTTGACACCTACTACGAGTATATATGCTTTCCATTCTACTAAGTCATGATCTTTACCAGTGTAATAACCGGAATTTAAGTTGGGATCTAAATTTGCAAAGTTCAAAAGCTTAGTGGCCAAACTATAAATAATGAATGTTTGAGCTTAGGCCATTTGGGAATGAATTAAGGAGGCCATGGGCTTAAGCCCATGGTATATATTTACATTTAGGGCAAATTTTGCCATTTAGGGTAAAAAAATTCCTATTAGTGTATGTGTGTGTTAAGCCATGAACGAGAGAAGGAAGAAGAGGAAGAACTCTAAGAAGGTTGATTTGATTTGGGAGCTTGGATCTTCATCAAAGGCTCTCATCATTTGGTAAGGATTCTTATCTTAGCTTGTTTAGGAAAACCTCTATGGTTTTAAAATGTTGGATTCGACCCTAAAACTTTGGTTGAGGGTTTTGTAAGAAGTCTGTAAATTTGATTGTATTGGGTTTGGATTAATCAATCAAAGAATTGATTGATTGAAGTAGTTTTGGGATTAGTAGGTTAAATTGGTTAGAGATTTATAGGTTTTATCTGATTGAGCATTTAATTGCAAAAGCCATTACCTTAATGCTTGATATTCCAGTAGTCCAACTCGGATTAGCGTTTCCCGCTGTGGTGAGTTTCCCGACTCGGATTTGGTTTCCCCGCTGTGGTGAGTTTCCCGACTCAGATTATGCCAGAAGTCCGACTCAGATTATACCCGAAATCCGACTCAGTTTGTTATCGAAATCCAACGCAGATTGTGTAACCCCGTGCCTAGGGTTAGCTTCTGAGGAAAATCCTGTAGTGATTTATTTCTATAGCGGAATCCCTGTGCTAAGTCTGCCTAAGGAGACAATACTTTTAGGGATTAGTCATTTCCTAAGGATAAACTTTTGTAATGTTATAGATCGGTCGCTGATCCGATAGGCGAGTGTTAACGGTGGTGAGATGATATTAGAGATAGGCTCAGGTGAGTTCTCTTGCCAAACCCTTTGTGATAAACCTTGAAATGTTTGTGAACTGTTTACATATGATAAGTGTTTTCTTTAAAACGTACATTATGAGCATGTTTATATTGAATATGTAGACTTAGGGTACCAAGGTTTGGTGCACGTTCCTTGGAAGTGTGATTGTAGCATGGGGAACGTCTTTAACGTGTGACCCTGAAGGGCCATATCTTGGGCCCGACATGGACGGAGCTAGCTTGGGGCACACGGTGGCACGGGCCACCGTTAAATTCCTCCGTCGTAGTGTAAAAAATTACGGTGCCACCGTATCAATTTGTCGTGTGCCACCATATATATTTTGAAACTACAATAAGAACACAAGTTTACTTTGGTTGAGTTGGTTAGTTAGTTGCCTTATAACCATTAGGTCATGGGTTCAAGTCCTATTAGAGACATTTTTTTAGATTTTTGCTTTTAATTTCAAATTTAGTGTTTATATAAAAAAATTGTTTGTACCAAGAATTGAACCTGAGACTTCACCTTTGAAAAACAATAAACCAACCACTAGACTAATAGAGGTTTTATGAAAATTTTCTATATATATGTTCTTTATAGTTAAATGGTGCCACCGTCTAAAAAAAGTTCTAAATCCGTCCCTGGGGCCCGAATCTGTCTTGGGTGACCCTGAAGGGCATTTGGGACACGAATGTATTCTGTGTGACCCGCTATATTGTCTAAGTCCACAATGTACCACCGATGATTTATTGTTTGTATTTGAGCCATCGGGCCGACTGTGTTTTAAACTGCTTATGAGGGAATTCACTAGACCTTATGGGTCTAACCCTCGCTTTCAAACCTTTTAAAACCTTTTCAGGGGAGATTCGTAGGAGTGGACCTTCGAAAGGGAAGAAGAAGATCCAGAACTGGTTGGAAGGTTAACATCGAAGTAACTAGACGGGGACTAGAATCATTTCTAAATCTTAGCTGCGGAAGGTTGTTCCACTAGCACTTATTATGGTTTTGCTACGTTGGAATTTATGTATTAGATTTTAAACCTAAAGTTTAGTTTATGTTAATTTCCGCTACGTTAGATCATTGGGATTGTATTATTATTTATTTGGGTTTTTGGATTGTTACAACTAGCAAAAGAGATCTTTCATATTTCAAAAAGTAAGATGAAATATTTAGTTTCTAATAAACAATCGACAGACATATTTATCAAAGTATACACGGGGTATAGTTATAAGTACATGTTCAAACAAATTGGATATAAAGGATCAAGATGATTAGACACGAAACAAGATATGGTGATTTTAGTTTCTGGTTCAATATGCACAAGGTTATACAAAGACAAAGGATTTAATTCAATGATCACTTATATATTTATAATAATTATATATATATATATAGGGTTGGGTGTAAATGTGAACTCAATTTTGGTTGTGAACGTAAGGACCACTAAAATCGTGGCATCAGACAATATTTTCTCTGAATATCATGCATTATTCAGAGTGAATATAGCTTGCGAACGTGGCATCAGGCGCCTTTATTCACTCTGAATAATGCATGATATTCAGAGTAATTATTGACACATGGCGAGGTTTTAGTGGTCCTCACGTTCACAATGAAAAATGAGTTTTCATTTGAACTTTCCTCTCTCTCTCTCTCTCTCTCTATATATATATAGGGTCAAGTTCAAGTGAAAATCATTTTTCATTGTGAACGTGAGGACAACAGAGAGCGTGCCATGTGGCATATTCACTTTGAATAATACATGTGAATAACTGTTAGGACAACAAATGTCCTAATATGTAGAAAGTTTTATAAAGATGGTTTTATATAAATAAGAAAAGTGTGAGGGCTTATTGTGTAAATGTTGTATAGTTAGAGGGCTTTGTGTGTAGAGGTATAAATAGAGATGGATTGGCATATTAGAGAGCTATGAGAGTCGTTTACAAAGCTTAAGTGTGTGTTTTCTAAGGTGTGTTTGTACATTCCACCACTGATGAATAAAGTGAAAATTCATGGCTCACTTTTTAATTCTTCTTATTTGTTTGATTTCTTGCATTAACAATAACACAACATTCAGTGTTATTCAAGATGAATAACACTAAATGTTATGTTATGCCACGTGACACGCTGTCAGTTCTACTCCAAAAATTTCAACTTAAGAACTCTTAAACCCCACAACTCACCCATTTACTATTTTTGTAGTAGTAAAAAATTTAACAAATAAAACACACAAATTTTATTAGTATCTAATAGAACCTAAGTTATTTTTTATTATATTAAGGGCCCAAATATGCATTATTTAGTTATATTGAAAAATAAGGGCCCAAATATGCGTCCACCAATACTTCAAAAAATGGTCAATTCAATGTTATATCTTATGAGAAAAACAATATATTAATGATTTTTTTTTTCATACTTATAAAGAGACCTTATTTACATCTCGCCCAGGGCCCAACAAATGTTAGGAACGGACCTGGGCATATACACACATATGTTGAAACAATAACAATAAGAAGATTATAAACTTAAAAGTATTTTTTTATTATTAGGTGGATTTAGAGGTCGTTTACCAAATTCTTACCAAGTAAGCATTTTTTTTTTTTGAAACGGCAAATAATAAATACACCTAACTATCTTTCTCCTAAAATAATCCTAAATCTACACCATTGCCCACGACGGGGCTTGAACCCACAACCATTTGGGAAGGGGAGACGCCTTAACAACACTCCTGATACCGCTAGGCTACAAGCCCATTGGCTCTACCAAGTAAGCATTTAGCGGCAAGAAAGCAAAACTCAAGTACCTTGTTGTTTAACAACCTTGGCCTTGAAAATTGATTGTTCGTAAGCAATCCTTAAGATCCGTTCCACTTTAATTCATTCGTCATTCTAGTTTTAATATTGTCGACCAACATGAAAATAAGTTTTTGAATTCATAACCTGTTAATCCTTAATCAATCCTTACAAGAATCATAACTAGTTCTCCTCTATAATTAGTCTCGATCATTCATACCAACCTATATAATATATATATATATATAGAGGAAAGTTCAAATACAAACCAAGTTTTGGTTGTGAACATGAGGACAAATCTGGACCCTTAGATCAAAAAACCTGATTCATTATTTAGACTAAAATCGCGCGGTGGCATTTTTGTAATTAAGTGGAAAACTCGTGGCATGGCTTGAAAAATATTAGGCGCACAGGGGCAAAATTGTAAGTATGCATATAGTGTTCAAAATTGATTTCAGGCTTTCTCAAACACGCTTCATCTTCTTTCAGTCACTTCAATTAACTTTCTCTCTCTAAAAAACCCTAATCGATCGACAATAACTGCAGAAAACCTCCATTGAAGATCGATTTCAATCGATTTTTAGAGATAAAAATGGCTGAATCAAATGAAAACGAAATGGAAAGTCTCCCAATGGCACAATCCTTTGTTACAGGTAAGATTTGTTTCTTAAATCATGAGATTATGTTTAGTTAGGGTTTTATTCTATATTTATTCACTTAAATCGTTGATTAAAGTTATACAAACAAGGATACTAATGATGCATTTCAGGAAATCCTTCTCGAAAATCAATTTAAACGAACAAAAAATGAAGTATACTTATATTTATATAAAATAGTATTCAGTTTGAAATATTTACTTGGATTGAATCAATGGAAAACCTCCCAATCGCACAATCCTTTGTTACAGGTAAGATTTGTTTCTTAAATCATGAGATTATGTTTAGTTAGGGTTTTATTCTATTTCATATTTATTTGATTGAATCAATGGATGATTGTGAAAAATAGTTTTCTAAAAATTATTGATGGTTATATAATTTTATTCGCTCTGAATAGGTTAACATTAATGTTGTTGGTTTAATATTGATACTGGATACATATACAAGTATACATTCAGAGTGAATAACATATTACATTTTGGGTATGTTTTGCATTTGATTGCTATTTAGATTGAATATTTAAGACATTTTGGGTTTTTTTGCTGTATAATGATTGTCATTCAGAGTGAATAATAGATTGTTGTTGGTTGTTTTGATGGATATGATGGGTATTCAAAGCGAATAAGGAACAGATTTACTTGTTTAGTTAAGATTCTAGTATATGTTGTTGCTATTGAGTCTAAATAAGCCATAGTGATTTGTTTGATTTTGTGATTTGAAGAAGTTTGAGTTGGTATGTAACTTGTAATATAGAAAGAATATATTAGTTATTATCTTTGCTTTATATAAAAATTAACTAAAATAACTTCTTACATGTATTTTTCCCAGTAGTGAGTCAATCTCACTACTATCTGATATGTATTAATCTGAAACAAGGATCATCACACATATTTGACAACAGTGTTGTTGATGTCCCATTTTCTGCAAAATATGGGAAGATTCCGATGATTGTGGTAAGTAAAAGATAATATATTTATTTATCTTATTAATATCTTTGTTAGTCATTTTAAACTTTTTTTATTCACACTGAATAACAACCACATCATGCTGTTATTCACTCTGAATAACAGGATTACATTATGATTTGTTATCTTGTTATTCAGTCTGAATAACAATAATACACTCAATAGACAACCTTTATTCTTAAGTAGACAAGCCATAATGCTGTTATTCACTCTGAATAACAAGATTACATTATGATTTTTTTTCCTGTTATTCAGTCTGAATAACAATAGTAGACTTAGTAGACAACCTTTATTTGTTAAGTAAACAAGCCATAATGCTGTTATTCACTCTGAAATACAGAATTACAATATGATTTGTTATCTTGTTATTTAGTCTGAATAACAATATTACACTCAGTAGACAACATTTATTGTTAAGTAAACAAACCAGATCATGCTGTTATTCATTGTGAATAACAGGATTACAATATGATTTGTTTTCCTGTTATTCGATTTGAATAACAAAACTACATTTAGTAGACAACCTTTATTTGTTAAGTAAACATGCCATAATGCTGTTATTCACTCTGAATAACATGATTACAATATGATTTGTTTTCCTGCTATTCAGTCTGAATAACAAGAGTACACTTAGTAGACAACCTTTATTGTTAAGTAGACAAACCAGATTATGTTGTTATTCACTCTGAATAACAGGATTACAATATAATTTGTTTTCTAGTTATTTATTCTGAACAACAAGAGTACACTTAGGCCATCCACTTTGGGAGTGGATTTGGCCATCGGGTAGTCATCGGCTACCTCCAAACCGACGGGTAGAGTAAACCACACCGCCGCCCCTCTTTGTCAGGTTGAATCAAACGGTTTCATGAAGCCGAGGCTTTCACCCCACACCCCACTTCTCTCTCTTCTTTCTCTCTATCTCTCACTTCTTTCTCTCTCTTCTTTTATTATTATTTTATTTATGGGTTAATTAAATGATAGTGGGTTGATAGTGGATGGATTGGGTAGTTTTGGGTAATATAGTGGAAAGCTGATGTGGCGCTGATGTGGTAGTTGAAACCATTGGGTATTCGTGGGTCGACAGCGGATGGCCTTAGTAGACAACCTTTATTTGTTAAGTAGACAAACCAGATTATGCTATTATTCACTCTGAATAACAGCATTACAATATGATTTGTTTTCCTGTTATTCAGTCTGAATAACAATAGTACACTCAGTAGACAACCTTTACTGTTAAGTAGACAAGCCATAATGCAGCTATTCACTCTGAATAACAGGATTACATTATGATTTGTTTTCCAGTGTATTCAGTCTGAATAACAATAGTACACTCAATAGACAACCTTTATTGTTAAGTAGACAAACCAGATCATGTTGTTATTCATTGTGAATAACAGGATTACAATATGATTTGGTTTCCAGTTATTCAGTCTGAATAACAAGAGTACACTTAGTAGACAACCTTTATTGTTAAATAGACAAACCAGATTATGTTGTTATTCACTCTGAATAACAGGATTACAATATGATTTGTTTTCCGGTTATTTATTCTGAACAACAAGAGTACACTTAGTAGACAACCTTTATTTGCTAAGTAGACAAACCAGATCATGCTGTTATTCACTCTGAATAACAGGATTACAATATGATTTGTTTTCCAGTTATTCAGTCTGAATAACAAGAGTACAGTTAGTAGACAACCTTTATTGTTAAGTAGACAAACCAGATTATGTTGTTGAATAACAGGATTACAATATGATTTGTTTTCCAGTTATTCAATCTGAATAACAAGAGTACACTATTGTATTAAGACGGAATAACATAAAAACAATAATATTACATTTTACAAGTAGACAACCTTTATTGTTAAGTAGATAAGTCATAATGATGTTATTCAGTCTGTATAACAGGATTACAATGTGATTTTTTTCTGTTATTAAGTCTGAATAACAAGAGTACACTGAGTAGAAAATGTTTATTTGTTAAGTAAAAAGCCATATTGTACTCTTGTTATTCAAACTGAATAACAGGAAAACAAATCATATTGTAATCTTGTTGTTCAGAGTGAATAACAGCATTATGATTTGTAATCAAATTACATATTACTTATCTTGTTTAAGTATTAAGCAATATTTAACATATTATGCAGCAAAAACTGTTTGTGAAGTCACGCAATCAAATTGATGATGGAAGAGTAAGAAAGTTGGATAAAGCAAGGCCTCAAAGAGAACAGATGAATTGGAGAACAACAACAAACAATGTGGATTGCACAATCTTCATGATGAGACACATGGAGACCTATATGGGAGAGAAAGTCAAGAAATGAGAATGTGGGTTTGCACAAGAAGGTGTGACTCAAAAAACACAACTAGATAACCTTCAACACAGTATGTGGCAAAGATAGTTCTATATTATTTGAATGAAAAGAATGAGTTGGTTCTCAAGAAGAGCGAGAAATTTTGCAAAATACCCATCGAGAAGCAAAAGCAATTCCTTGACAATGCAAAAATGATGAAGAATGATCGATTCAATGTAGAGATGGTTGGATAGTTATGGATCATATGTTTTTTTTTGTTATAGTTTGTTAGATGTATTGGAAAAATAAAAACAATTAACTGATGATTGCATATATAATTTTTATATTTGGCTTTCCTTAAGTTATATGTTAATTATTTCTTACTTTTTCCAGTTATTCAGTCTGAATAACAAGAGTACACTCTTGTATTCAGACTGATTAACATAAAAACAATAATATTATCTTTTACAAGTAGGCAACGGTTATTGTTAAAAAGACAAGCCATAACGCTGTTATTTACTCTGAATAACAAGATTATAATATGATTTGTTTTCCTGTTATTCAATCTGAATAACAAGAGTACACTTAGTAGACAACCTTTATTATTAAGTAAACAAGCCATATTGTACTCTTGTTATAAACATACAAACTGAATAATCATAAACATGCAAATAATAAAGAAACTATTTCAAATGAATTACTTATTCATTATTAGAAACAACTGTAAAATGATTAAGATTGTCAACATGCAGTATTAAAAAAAATCATTTATCTATACATGTTCATCTCTTGATGGGCAATTTTGTGAATCATGAAAAGCAAATTATTTACACAACCTACATAATCTTGCCACCTTCATCAAGTTTGCACCATAATGAAAAAACAGTGAAAGGAATCCATTTTCGCTCTCGGATCTTGATGTTGTTCTCATTTACTGAGCCATGGGAATGTCCCTATAAAATGACGGAATCCATCTGTGTCGGTTATTACACATATATCTCAACCACTTGTGACCAACCAGATCAAACTCAGTCATCAATGAAGTCCATTTCTCTTCAAATTCACCAGGACCAATATGTTCATCCCATATAAGACCATGAAAACGTTTCTTGAAATCACTATTTGAAAGAATATTATAAGTAACCTGAAAAGAAAATAATTATCAAACATTGAATAAGAATAAATCTTGTTATTCAGACTGAATAACAGAAAAACATTTAGACTGAATAACAACATGATCTGGTTGTCTACTTAACAGAAACTACTAAGTTTCTGTTATTCAGACTGAATAACATAAAAACGATAATATCTTTTAATCTTGTTATTCAGAGTAAATAACATCATTATTTGTTTGTTTACTAAACTATAAAAGAAACTACTAAGTTTCTGTTATTTAGCCTGAATAACAGAAAAACAATAATATCTTTTAATCTTGTTATTCAGACTAAATAACAGCATGACATTATTGTCTATATAACAATAAAAGAAACTGCTAAGGTTCTGATATTCAGACTGAATAACAGGAAAACAATAATATATTGTAATCTTTTTATTCAGACTGAATAACAGCATCAAACGAAAATAATTAACATTAACATAAATGGTTGCATCAAAAGTTCAAAAATAACAAAATATACTCACTTGTTTGTACGATAGGTTGCATCAAACGAAACAATATTACCAAATTCTTCAAAATTATGTTTAGCCGTATCATCCACCAAAAAATGCATACTTTAATAGACCACCATCACAGTTATATTCAATTGATATTCAACTCTAGGAATCCAAACTTCCAAACCATCAACACAATCTACTTCAATACTTGAAGAACAAGTTTGACGTCCACCATCTAAAAACTCAAATAATACAAAATAAGTATAGATCAAATGTTAATCAAAATGATTACCAAGTCAATCACATAATCTACTGCATATACATAATATTTACTCTATTTGTATACAACCAAAAATTATGTTTAACAAAGTAGTATACAAAATGAATAACAACATTCAGTTGAATAAGAAACAATTGTAAAATGTTATTCACTCTGAATATGAATTAAATCATAACATTAAAAATTTAGTCAGTTATTCAGAGTGAATAACTGTCATAAATAATACAACAATTAAGTATACTCTGCTATTCAGTCTTAATGACAACAATAACCAAAGCAACATAACATATATATACAAATATGGAAATCCGTATGTTATTCATCTTATCTATAATTCAATTAAATATATAGCCAGAAATTGTGTTTAAGAACTACTCTATAAACTGAATAAGAGCATTCAGGTGAATAACAAACAAGTATACAATGTTATTCACTCTAAATAAGAATTAAACAATAAGATAAAAAATGTAGTCAATATAGACAGTTAATTCACTCTGAATAATTGTCATAAACAAAACGACACTTAAATATACAAATATACAAATCCGTTTTGTTATTCTCTTTGAATATACAGATTAATTATAGCTAAAATACAAAATCTACAAAAACATCAATGAAATTCTAAGATAAAAACACTTAAATCAACATAATACAAATGAATTTACAAACAAAACTATAAAAAAAACTTACATGTTGATGAATAAACAGTGAATGAAGAAGAAGAAGTAGAATACTAAGATTAAAACACTTAATTCAACATAATTCAAACGAATTTATAAGAAGAACTTAAAAAAAGCTTACTTCTGAAAAAATCACCATTCGATGATGTTGAAGAAGTAGAAGATTCATCAAATTCATCATCTGTGTTATCAACATCAGAAACACGATCGAAATCTTCAGGATATATGAATTCTTCATCAACAAAAAGCTGTGAATTTTAAAAAGAATTTGAATCCATCGAATACACAATCAACAGGAAGAAAACTGAGAAATCGATAATCAAAATCAACAATGTAGTCGAAGATATTTGAGAAATCGGAATTCGTAATGGAATTGAAGTTAAATCAAGCAACAAATCTGAGAGAAATTCGTAATATTTATTGAATTTGAAACCTAATTTGAAGCCCATAAATCAGGGAGGAAGAAGATATATTAGGCGTGTTCAATTTTAACTAAAGCTTTCCAAAATTACCCCTGAGCCATCAGCTCTAATCAGCTCAAAAAATGGCTTGGATCAAGGGACCAGATTAGTCCTCATGTTCACAACCAAAATGTGGTTTGTATTTGAACCCACCCCTATATATATATATATATATATATATATATATATATAGGGGTGGGTTCAAATGTGAACCACTTTTTGGTTGTGAACGTGAGGACAACCGAGAGCGCGACATGTAGCAGATGACTAGGCGCCACGTCAGATCCACGGCGGATGACTAGGCGCGATTCATGGGAGGGCATTGAATTAAAGAGGGGGACCACACTTAAAGTCGCCACGTGTCTCGCTCTCGGCTGTCCTCACGTTCACAACCAAAAAGTGGTTCACATTTGAACTTTCCTCTATATATATATATATATGTAGTATGTAGAGGAAAGTTCAAATGTGAACCACTTTTTGGTTGTGAACGTGAGGACAGCCGAGAGCGCGACACGTGGCGGCTTTGAGTGTGGTCCCCCCCCCCCCCTTTAATTCAATGCCCTCCCATGAATCGTGCCTAGTCATCCGCCGTCGATCTGACGTGGCGCCTAGTCATCCGGCACGTGTCACGCTTTCGGTTGTCCTCACGTTCACAACCAAAAAGTGGTTCACATTTGAACCCACCCCTATGTATGTATGTATATGTAGACATGGGGAAACTGATTAACTAGTCCAACTATCCAAGGTTATGTTTGGCAAACTAGCTAATAAGGTAGCTGATGATTGATAATCTAGCTGATGAATGAGATGTGTTTGGCAAAAATTAGTTGATAAGGTAGCTTATGACTGTAAAATGACAAAAACAGACGTGTTTAAAAACTGGTAGTGTAAAACTTAGTAGGGGTATATTTGGAATAAAAAAATAATAAGTTTCACAGGTCACCAAAACGCAAGTTTTCAAAAAGTTAGCTTATGGTCCATCCAAACACGTACCTGACTTATAAACTAGCTTATAAGCTAGCTTATGGTCCATCCAAACATGTACCTGACTTATAAGCTAGCTTATTTTTACCAAACAATACCCAAGTCCTTGCACTTTGGAGCTCTAATTTTCCTGGCAATTTCAGTTAACCGTAATTAGTTACGTACTTTCGTGAGCCCAAGTAAGGTTGCCAATGCCTACGCATACACATACATAAATACAGAAAATTGACATGTACCAAAGTAATTCTACTTGATAACGGAATAAACAGCAGAACCGAACCAAAAAGTAAAATTACTTGATAACTGAATGAGCAACAAAACCCAACCAAAAAAGTAATTCTGCTCGATAACTGAACGAGCAACAGAACCGAACCAAAAAAGTAATTCTGCTTGATAACTGAACGAGCAACAGAACCGAACCAAAAAAGTAATTCTACTTGATAACTGAACAAGCAACAGAACCGAACCACAAGTAATTCTGCTTGATAACTAAATGAGCAAGAGAACCGAACCAAAAAAGTAATTCTACTTGATAACTGAACAAGCAACAGAACCGAACCACAAGTAATTCTGCTTGATAACTAAATGAGCAAGAGAACCGAACCAAAATGCTCCGATAACATACAACCATTTTTACATGTCAACTTTGTAAGAAACTGAACCACTTGACACGCAAGAAAAACAAGAGATTCATAGAAAGACAATCAACTTCATACACAAAATCCTGATACAAACAGATAGATAGATAGATAAACAAGAAGAAAAAAACATCCCACCTTGAGAATCCTCTCAAATCTCTACATACAAATTATGCAGACCAAAATTCAATTCAAAATACCAGCCAGCCTCGAAACAATTTCTTAAGTATCACTAAACATCAATAAAGTAAAGGTGGTAAGGGGTATCATCCTTCCTAATTTCCTCCTCCTATATTACTTACTAATCAATCAATCAATCTTCACCGATGAGTAAATCAGCCTCGTGAACCAGAAACACGCGTAGAACCCAATCGTGCCAGTCAGCACAAAGAAAGCATACGACGCAATCAACATATACCCAAAGTACAATATACCAGAAACCGGCTTCGTGATGTTCAGTTTCGTGAAGAAGTAAAAGATCGTGTATAAAAACAGGTATAAAGCAGAAGAACCTGATGTTAGATACGATCTCCACCACCAAAGGTAGTCTTCGCTACACAGCTGGAAGTAGCACAACACGATTGTGATCTCGGCACAAGTCACGATCAAGATCAAGAACACGATGAAAAGGAAACCGAAGATATAGTAGAACTGCTGTAACCAAATTGAGGTTAGTATGAAAAAGAGCTCGATAAAGAC
The DNA here is from genome assembly GCA_030169165.1 of Centaurea solstitialis. NCBI lineage: Eukaryota > Viridiplantae > Streptophyta > Magnoliopsida > Asterales > Asteraceae > Centaurea > Centaurea solstitialis. The sequence continues at coordinate 72,491,896 of CM058042.1, read as the reverse complement.
TGCACCGAATGGAAGTATACCACCGATCAGGATGGAGAAAGCTGAGCTCATGTACCAAGCTTGTTCAGGTATTTGCCTTGGGATCTTATTGGTTTTCACCGGATCTTCAATTGCTGGCTTTTTGAAACCAATATAACTTCCCACAAAGACCAGTGGCACGGAAATGCCAAACCACAAGAATACCAACGCAAACATGGTGCCAAATGGCACTGCCCCAGAGGATTTCTCACCCCAGATGAGGGCATTAAGTACGAAGAAGATAGCAAAGGCGATTCCTGGGAACATGAAGGCGGTTTTGAGAGTGATTGTTTTCCACTCGGTTCCTTTGAATGTTTTGTAGAGGCGCGCTGATGCATACCCACCAAAGATGCCCATCAGAACCCAGAGCAGAAGGAGGGCTGTCATGAGCCCACCTCGGTTAGATGGGGAGAGAAATCCCAACACAGCAAAAATCATGGCAATTAAGATCATGCCGAAGAACTGAACACCAGTTCCGACGTAAACACACAGCAAATCAGAGTTTGGTGGAGGGCGGAAAACATCGCCATGAACCAGCTTCCATCCAGTTTCTTCTTGGGCCTCTTCTTGTGTTTCTAATTGGTTGTACTTGGAGATGTCACGGTAAAGGGTCCTTAACATGATCATAGCCACCATACCGGATAGGAAAAGGACAATCATAAGAGAGTTGACAATTGAAAACCAGTGAACTTGATCATCTGCCATTAGAAGATAGGTGTCCCATCTGGAAGCCCATTTGACATCACTCTCCTGTGGATCAAAAGATATGAAACAATATCGATTGGAATTAATAATACTCCCAACGTCCCAAAATATATGTCCACATTTCTATTTTAGTTTGTCCAATTTTAAAAGTGTATAACTTTCCAAAAATACCCTTACTTGTGAGCTGATGAAATTCATTACCCCTCTATTACGAAAGTTATGGATGCCATTTAGTTAACTAAAATGTATAACGACACATTTTGGACATTTATTTTAACCTAAGCCTCACCTGGAAATCGACATCATAAGTGAAGATGATCTCCTTCTTATCTTCAACCTCTTGTGGAGGGTCAGAGCTGGTGACCATCCGTTTTGCATGTGCATCACAGGTAGTTAGACGGGTCTTTTCACTCCATTGGCCATCATATTGATGCTTGACACTGGATCCAACACAATACATCCCATAAGCTACCGCAGAAGCAGCATATCAAAACAACAAAACTATTAAAGCGCTGTTACCTGAAAGCATTGACTTCAAACCCTACAATCCTTGCAGAGTCTGTTTGAATGTCCTTGTGATACTTGACTGTGAATGTCAAATGATTGTTGATAAAGTATTTTTCTTCCTTTGTCTGCATATAATCAGAAGTTAGAAAAAAAAAAAAAAAAAAAAAAACACTTAACTGACAAAAGGCCGACAAAATGAAGCTCTTGATGTTGAGGCCTTTTTATGTTGCTTACCCCTGCATACTGTACTTTGCGTCCAACAAAAAATCCATGCTGATATATAATGGGTGAATCCTTTTCCATCCTTGTCATGGGTACAACCAGAGGTAGATTGTCCAATATCCTGTCCATACAAGCTTGAAGATTAATGACATGAACTGGAACTACAAAACTACTCCCTCCGTCCACATTTCTATTTTAGTTTCTCCCAAAATAAGTGTTCACTTGGAAAAGTAACTGCCTACTTTCCACCTCTACTGTTAAAATTGTCATTTAATTAATTAAAAAGTGTAATAGTTACACATTTCTAAAACCGTTTGCCTTTTTCATTATGGACATTTACTTTGGGATGGAGGGATTATATAATCACTCTATTCAAACTCCTGGTGTTTGGCACTCACATGTTAACTCTATACTCATCGTCTATCTTCTCCTTAAATTCCTTGGCTGATTTCTCATTGAGTACAATGCGACATACAGCATTGCACATCTGTGGCACTAACATTTGAAACTGCAATGGAACTTTGGTTAGGAAACTCCAGAACATAACACAAGAAGGACCATATCTGAAAGAAATCTCCAAAAACTGTAGTTTACCTCATAGGGAGAGTTTTCTATACGATCACCACGAAGAACTTCCCCAAGATTCTCAGCACTATCAACTATTTTTTGTGGGCGACAATAAGGGACGGAATAGTAAGAATAAGGGAGCTGGGTTTTTGTGGAAGCGAGTTTGTTTACTTTTACCTTCAGAACATCTCCCTAAAACACAAAACAGAAATATTTATACACTTGGATAACAAGAGTCGCATCAGTATGAATTTCAAAAAGCTCAAGCATAAGATAATGCCACATTGCCACTGGCAAACATGTTTTTGCAGCCTGTGATAACATGGTAACCATGATATTAATTTTATCAATCAGTCAAGTTGATTAGAGTGCAAATGCAACCGAAACGTACAAACTACACTTATGAGCTATGAACAAATAAATTTTGCATATGGAAACAGAGAGATACTGCATGTTCAGAAATCTATCTGAATATTGGCAAGCTGAAATCCAGTTCACATAAAAGCATTAAGACATGTACAGGAAACAGTTAACTTCACATTTTAAACATGGGTTACTCCATATACTTCACCTAGATTAAGTCATACAGCTGCACATCAAGAAAAATGACACATAGCCACCCCTCACTGACATACAAACATTGTTTGACCATTGACTATGGTTTACCATCCATTTTACTGTTACACAAGTTACACTATAGTGACTATACTGTCTAAATTTCATTTTCACATGCTTGTCCTCCATTCTACATAATCATGTTAATTTCAGAAGAACATCATACATGGGATGTCAGATTTATCAACATCAAATATACATAAATGAATAAAAAAGTGAACATATTATACAAAACCAAATCAAAATTACAAAAATAACACAAGAATACAGATGCTTACACTTTGAAATTGAAATTAGCAAACACTTCTAGTTTTGAATTTTGTTCATGTGTTATTGTGTTCAAAGAAAAACTTCAAACAAGGGGCTACATCTTGCCCTTTGTGTTATTCATTAATAACTGCAAGTTGTTTTACAGAGTGTTACTGTGTGTGAGTGCATACATACATATATATACACACAGTCACACATACACATGGGATAGTACTGCAGTAGTATTTAACTACATCATACAGGACTACAGGACCAATAGTAAATAAGAAAGAGGTTTCTCCAATCTCCACACACAGCAAGTAGGGCCCCACTTGATGGCCATACAGGGGCTTACATATGGAAAGATCAAAGATCTGGTCTATTAAGAACTATTATCAGTGTGTGGGGTCCCAATGCTAATAATCCCAACTGTTACCTTTTCACCTTCTGAAACTAAATCATTTTCTTAGACATAATCTAGGGAACCTAGTCTTTATAGCATACATCATCCAAAATTCTTTGTTAGCTGCTAAGAACTATAAACACCAAAGACATAAATAGTCATGGTGTTTCAACACCAATTAGAAGCTGTGATCTCAGAACACCAATGAGGCAAGATCCAAGTAAAAAGCTTCCATATTTTATGCATCTTGTCTGATTAATGGAAAAAACACACAAGCTAATACATCCAGAAATCAAATGGATCTTCATGAATAACGTCAGATTCTTCCACAATTACATTCAAATCAATGAAAAATATTTGAATCCATAAGCAATAGGCTAACTAGAATGAAAATAGAGTAGGATTTAGGGAATTCTTGCCTTAAAGAAATCTTGTGGAGCGACACCAGGGAGGTAGAAGGAGTGTCCATGGATGGATAGAAGAAGAAGAAAAACACAGATCCATATCGGAAACCCTAGATGCGATCGATTAGCCATATCATCAAAGGGGAAAGATGGATGAAAGAGTTGAGAGATCTGCTGGTTTTCAGATCTGTGTTTTTGAATCTATAAGAAATTCTGTTGAAGATCTCTCTCTCGATCTCTCGATCTCTCTCTCCAGTGTGTGTGTGTGTGTGTGTGTGTTGTGTGAGTTTGGTTTTAATGGCAGCAAAACCTGCATCCAAATTGGGGATCAAGAAGATGAGTGGAGAGTGGAGATGATTAAACTCGTTTTCAGCCGTTGGATCGCTTTCTTTATATGGATATGATCGACGGTTTTGACTTTTTAGTTTGTATTATTATTCACTTCACCATACAAATTTCATCATCTACCATTTCTTATTAAAAAAAAATCACTATGTTTAAAGTAAATACAAGATTATTAGTATTATATTAGGCAAACTAATTACTTCTTGACTAAAAGATTATTTCATATTTTATTTGTTAGACCATCGGTAGTGTAACCTACATGCTCACAAAGCCCGAGTTGTTACATTAGCGTCGCCTAGGCTTTATCTACAAACTTACAATAAACACGAAATGGGAGTATCATTACTTATAAACTCAAATACCCAATATATATAATTAAATATATATATATATATATATATTAAAAAAAAAAGAGGAGTGTGACTGTGTGAGAGAGGAAGAGAGAGCGGATTAAGTGGGTTGCCGAATCCGTGCCTGAAGCCTGCCATGAAACCCGCCCACAAGCGTAACACGGCCCAAGCAAAGTCGTGGAGCCTGCATCACATGCTCGTGGTAAGCCCAAAGATGAGTTAGATAAAACAATATAAAATTTGAAAATAATATAAATTTACATAAAATACAAAGAAAATAATTGAAAAAAAAACCTCAGAACACTTGATAAACTATTGAAAACGAGTTTTTAGAAAACCACATTTTGGTTCGTCAATCTAAGTTCTTAATTAAAATAAACTAGTTTATAATTGTAAAGTTTAAAAAATAAATATGCTATAATAACAATTTGTTGCAAATGATTGATTTCGGCAATCCCAATTGGCTCATCACGGATTGATAATGCTCGTTGTGGGGGCATTTCTGACTCACTCAACGATTGGGGCTACTGGGGGCGTCGATACACAAGCCGAGACCCGTACTCAGACCATTTGATTTTTGTTGCAAACCAAACGTCAATTCCTTATCAACTGAGCTACATGTCAATTCCTTATCAACTGAGCTACACGCCATTAACAAAAAACATATGAACCATTAGTTATATGTTTTTGTCATGTAAATTTTATACGGTAATTATAACTATAGCTTGAATTTAAGCTTTTGATCTGGATTTATAAAAATTGATAATAAATTCAAGTTTATCATGTTAGTTTAAGCTTTTTAGAAATTAAAGAAAAAACATTTTTAATTTTTAAATAAAATATAGACATATCTAATAAAGCATATTTAAGCCTCTCAATTTATATGCATATTTAGATATTCCATTGACATTTTTACATGATCCATTTGTAGAAACTAGTACTCTCTTAGTAAATACAATCAAATGCCTCCCTTCTTCATATTTGATTATGTATTACATGTTTCTGTTAATTTTGAACCAAAACCATATAATGTAAGACAACTAAACATTATTTTTAGATTATATAAAAAGAATTCTTGTTCTCTTCATATTTGTTTATGTTAAAATCCAATCTTTTAATCTGTAGATCTTGAAATTAAATGATTTATTCAACTTCAATAAAATATACTCATGGGGATTGCTTAATTATAGAGATTGCTTCATATATAATTTATTGTTTGCCAAGAAACTCAACTGCCACTAGTTTTGGTAGTGAGTACCCATCCCTATAAATTTTTAATTACATGTATATTCGAAATAAATTATAAAATATATTTTTATATAAAAATATTTTAAAAGACCAGAAAAGTAGAAATATCTTTGAGAATTTTCTATTTGAGGTACTTTATAATTGTAAAATAGCTAAAAATGAGATATACTTGAGTGTATGAAAATATAACTTGGATTAGTATGATCATGTTTTGTTCAATTACTTGAAAACTCTTTTTTGAAACATCGAATATGGCATTTAAAGTATTTACATACCTGGTTAATATTTGAAAATACAAATATTTTAATCAAATAGGTTGTGGTACCTAATTTCAAAAGGAGAATTATAAATGGACCCCCTTGCCAAGTCAATGGATTATTTGTGTGAGTACACAGGTGGGACCCAGTACAAGGGAGTCTACATTTATGTGAGAGGAGGAATGGTCAAAGGGGGTCTACTTAACAACACCCTTTCAAAACCATATTTTGGTACCTCATATTGATGTATCAGACTTTTAGACCAAAGATGTTAATAAGTTACATGAAATAAGGATCGCACCAAAATGTGTTACATTCTCGTATATTAACTAGAGGCGAAGAATCGCATGAGAAGTTGAGGTTAATGTGTGAGGCGTGAAAAATAGATCTAGATCCTTGATTGCTTTTAATTTGATGTCTTACCATGGATTGCGTTTTAGAAGGAAATTGATCCAGTGCATCTTGGTGTATCTTATCTCAGTGCTTCTCATCCTAATGTGTCTTCACTTCTCATCTAACGGTTGAATAATTGATAACCACTTTTTACGTTAATTTCAACCTCTCATCAAAATCCAACTATAAACTAGATGCCTAAATGTTTGAAATTCATGACGAAGTACCAAGATAGAATATTTTAAAAATTGACAACACAAAATAGAAATAAAAGCAAAGTAAGTCACATTTTAATACAATTGTTCATTCTCATTTTATGATATTTTAATATGACATAAATCAACAATGTGTACCAATACCAATCTAGAATGCATCCCAACTTCGAACTTTTCTAAGTGAAAATATTAACAAATGATGAACATGAACAACGAAATTACTTTGAATGATTTCTATCATAATGATTAGAGGACCAAGTGAGACTAGGAGATATAGAGACTGTTAAAAATCGGGTTGGGCCGGGCCACGCCCAACTCCCATGTCATTGGAGTCCGAAGGAGGCCACCTTCTAAAATGGTTGGTTGGTACTAGACTCAGCCTCGGTCATTTTTTGGACTTTGAACCCTAGAAAATGAACATTGATTCTATCCTTAAGTTTGGTCTTGATCCGGTCAAAATCCGTTGCAAGTCTGGGTCTGATTTTAAAAAATATCTTTAAAAAACCAAAAATGTTATATAACTTTTTATTATTATGATCTCTGATCTTGAGTTTTGGACAATTATGTTAAAGAATCTTGAAAAATCAAAAGGATCTTTAAAAACATGCAAAATCACTCACACTCCCACTTCTAAGATCTAGCTATTTCCATCTCTTCGTTATTAGGAGCAACTTCATCTAAAACAATAACAACCATACAAGCCTAGTAGTATATCTCAAACTGGAGTTTCATAAAAAAAGTGTTTGGATTAATTCATGGCGGTACTAACTGTAATAAGTTAATAAGTTGTTTTTAGTGATTGACAAATAAGCTAAAATGGAGTAACTTCATAACTTGTGACGGTACCACACTAGAACAAGTTAGGAACTAACTTATCAAAAACTTTTTATTACCAGTGCCAAACCGATATAAGTAATTCTTTTCCTTTCTTTTCCATCTAAACACTAAAAACTCCTTGTTACTATTACCACACTGGAACAAGTTCGTTCATAAGAACTTTAAATAAGCAATCCCAAACAATCTCTTAACCAAAGACATGCTTAAACCTAAGGCCATCCGTTGTGGCCTTCGGGTAAGCCAACGGGTACCCTTCGGTTTCACTCAAGCCGACGGATAAGGAATGAACACCGCCGTGGGTGTCCATCGGGTAGGCGTCCATCGGTTCTCCCAAGCCGACGCCCTACCCACTTTCTCTCTCTTCTTTCTCTCTATCTCTCTCCTCTTTCTTTTTTTGTTTTTTTATTTAAAAATGTGTATAAGATTGGGTTGGGTATTGGGTCGACAGTGGATGAATTGGGTAGTTTTAGGTAATATAGTGGAAAGCTGATGTGGCGCTGATGTGGCAGTTGAAACCATTGGGTTGCAGTGGGTCGACAGTGGATGGCCTAAGCAATTAAGATGAAGTTCATTGAACCTAAAAAAAATTAGAACCCCACACTTCTAATTAAGGGGGTGTTTTGGATTGCTTATCTAAAACAACTTATGACTTTGGTAAAATTGCTTATTAACTTATGTGGTGGGAAAAATGAATTTCATAAAGTGTTTGGATTTGCCTATTTGCGTAAAATAACAAAAAGGGGTAAAGTGAAGAGATGAGAGTTGAGAGTTCTATTAAAATAAGAGTAAAATGGTCTTTTGGTTTTGAAAAGTCATAAGCTCTTTTTGGAGAAGTCATAAGGAACTTTTTAAAAACCCTATCTAAACACCTTCAAATGACTACCCATTTCCAAGATGAAATAAGTCATAAACACCTTTAAATAAGCAACCCCAAACACCCCTAAAAACTTTTATCCAACTATTAAGGCGTATAACCTTAAATAAGATTTTAATTAAATCGATGACTGCTATAAGTATAAAACCAATTTTTCTTTAATAAGCTAGCATGCCATAGATTAAACTAAGATCTCATTTAATATTATATACCTAAATTACCCCCATCCAAATGGGCAAAGTTGGCAAAATTTTAATCCATAGCTATTTTCAAATGCGGAATAAGTTACAACACCACAAATGGTGCATTTACCACCATGATTTACAGTTACAGTTACAGAAGCCTACAAGGAGTTTCAACAGGGAGTACAAACAAACAACAAAACAAACCTAATCAGCATCATCACTAAAATCAGGCTCTGGGGGTTTTGGTAAATTCACCAGTTCCCTACCGGTCTTCAGGTCCCGGTCCCGGCTCCGCTGGACCCCACGAAGTGCATTGGCTGCAAATCTCGAGACCAAGAACGTAGTACCAAGGCTCCGAGAACCACTAGGGACGGCCTCTAATTCCTCCTCCTCCTCCTTGCGCCGCTGCTTCCTCTTGCAATACCGCCGCCATGCCGCCTGAATGAAGCAGGCCGCCCAAGTCCGCCACTGCTGCGAGTAAAACCTGAAAGTATGTTGTACCTGTGAAAATATACGGAACCCCATTAGATTACTCTCTAAGGCGTCGTTTGTTTTTTATAAGGTCTGAAGTCTAAAGTCTGATCTCACATCTAAAAGATAAAAGGCGGATGGTGCACCTCTTAAAAGTTCAGAGGATGGTAAGAGGTTTTCAGACCTTTTCTTGAAAATAAAACAAACAGTCTTAAGTCTGCAAACCTCTCAATTTTCAGACTTAGGAGGTTTTAAAAGGTATTTAAAAAAAAAAAACAAACAGCCCCTAAATAAAGCCCATGCCAACACTCGGAAGAAATGGTCCGAGTTTGGTTGACAACAGACTTCAACAATACCTGTCTGCTGTGCAGACGCCTGAACTGGCCGGCAACAAATTTCAGCTCGTCAGCTGGTAAAGCAAACGCCTCGACCTCTCTCAGGGCCCGAACGGTTCTAGTCGAAGATGGGAGGTTAGAACCGGATTTCGGATCGAGTGCCCACGTAAGAAGCTCCTCTCCACAGAAGTCGCCTTCTTTAAGCAAGCTCCGGTTGAAAAACCCACTTCTCCCGCCATCCGTGGTCACGCTCTCCAACCGCCCACGAATAATAAACAGCATTTCATCCACCGGATCTCCTTCTCGCACGATGTAGCTGTTATACGTGTATAAACACGGTTTTAGTCGTTCACAGATCGCATCAAGCAACCTCTCGTCCATCTTCTCAAACAAAGGAACCTGAAATTAAAGCAAGTGACCGGCTTAATCCATACGGGTAGCTTAATTCATACAGGGCTTAATGGAAAAACAACTGAAGAATCCCTATGTTACCCACCCTCTTGACCAAAGAGAGACAAAGATGACGCTTTATGTCCCTTCTTAGATCCTTCGGTAAACTCTGAACCAAATTCTCTTCGTCCACTCCACGAGTTTCTAACCACTTGTACTGATCGTACCGTCTTACGCGCTCACGGAGATCCTGTGGAAGCAATCGGTGATGCATCCACTGCTCCGAGTCACGCCTCTTGATTCTCATTTCTTCAAGCCGGATGGAAAGAGATTGAAGGTATGTCTATTGCACCATCAAACAAAACTCCATTAATCTCATTATCAAAAATATCCAACTATTGTATCATAATTAAAAGCTCAACCGAGAACCACAAATATTTTGAGAACATGAGAACTAACTATTTCATGTATTATTCATTATAAATAACTTTTTTCATGAATGACATTCATCATGAATAGAACATAAATACTGGGTTCTCAATATATTTACAGTTCTCATTTTAACTCGTCTCTTTTTTATTATATTATATATATGTTTATAACCTGCATGTTGCCAATCAACAAAGCAAACAGAATAAGTCCTGATATGGCCAGTGTAATCGAAAATATAGACTCTCCAGGATAAGTACTGGTTTGAAGCCCCTGCCCAAGAGTACTGTAACAAACAAAAGTCTTATTAGTAGACAACACTTTCAACTAAGATTCATATTCTATTAAAGAAAGGTTATTAAATGTTCATTTTGGTTGTTTTAAGGGAGCAAACTTTGATTATAAGCAACAACCAGAATACTTGTTAAAGATAGGAATATTGAAGAAGTCGATTAACCTCAAATTCTGCAGCCCCCACCAGAGGCAATAGCAGTACTTGGATACGAACTTCCTTGATGAAACTATCCCCGATGATAGGGCCTGATGGAAGATTCCAAAATCAAATGGTGGGTTGTCACCATCTGGGGTGCAAGCCTCGGTTAAAACCGATCTACTGATATTGCTCCAGCTACTGTAGCCCGGCATGTAGTCATTTCCGCAATACAAAAGGTTTGTATCGTGATTGCTACTTTCACAAGCTCTTTGCCAACATGTATCGTTACGCTCTACGGATAATATGTACCACAAGGCCCCAACTATCTGTAAAAAGGGAAAAAAAAAGTTAACAAGTTGGCTAAGAAAATCTAGCCTAAGGCTCATTTAAACAAATGAATGCACCAAATCGGATTTTGTAAAGACTAATAAGCAGGTTTAAATAAAATATGCTATAAATATTCATGTATTAGAATTACTAACCATAAGGATACGGATGATTATTAGATACCGATGAGGTGATGGTTAATATGACAAAATATTAACCCAAGCTCCATGAATAGAGAAGCTAATGAAAATGAAAACAAGGGAACCACCATCAACAGTTGGATCTAAAATATAGATGGCCTAGATCCAAATGTAAATGCCCATATAGTCGTGGAGGAAAGTTCAAATGTGAACCACTTTTTGGTTGTGAACGTGAGGACAACTAAGAGCGCGACACGTGGCGGCTTTGAGTGTGGTCCCCCTCTTTAATTCAATGCCCTCCCATGAATCGCGCCTAGTCATCCGCCGTAGACTTGACGTGGCGCCTAGTCATCCGCCACGTGTCGCGCTCTCGGTTGTCCTCACGTTCACAATCAAAAAGTGGTTCACATTTGAACCCACCCCTGTAGTCGTGAATTTAATTTTGGTGAAATGCTTCCCCCCCCCCCCCCTCCCCAAAATATATATTATATATAATTATATATATTATTCACAACCGTTGGATAACAAATAGATGGATGGCTAGGATTGTTTCCCTTGTTCTCTTTTGAACACCCCTAATTATAGTATTTACTAAAATGGTAACACTAAATGTAACGATAGCTTACATGACTAGCAAGCATGTACAGCAACAAATAATAAGCAGCACCAGCCCATGCAGTTTCAGCAATCACGCCGGCGGTTCTTTTCAGTTCTGACGTCAAAGGCACAATTCGTGCAAATCTGGGGATATACTGAAGTAATAGAATAAAAAATATGGCTTGCTTTGTAGACAGTACATCTGAACCTCTAGATCTCTGTAGAAATCTCCAGATAACAATCTGCAACATTAAAAAATGATGTAAAACCAAAAAACAAATTTCTCTGATACATCCTGCTGCATGTTTTTAATTATTGGTAAAAATTACGATATGGATGCGTTTGGTATGTGGATGGGACTGGATGCATGAGAGTGAGGTAGGCAAGTGAAAGAATACCGGAAGGTCTTAGAGTTTTTAATTTGACATGGGTAGTTTAGTAATTTACCAATCTTGCCTTGTCTCTATGATTTTTGTTCCACCTATTTTGGTGCGACTATAAAAGTAACTGTTCGATCAAGAATCCTTCAAGATTTTGTTTCTTTACCTTTTTAAAAGGTTCGATGTGTGTAGCTTAACACATATGGGAAGCTCATAGATAAAGATATAATCTCCAATTTTTGTTTCTTTACCTATTAGGAAGCCGTTAGTTAGGGTATCAGAGGCCTACGTTATATGGAAGGTTGCATCACTTGCATGTGCTTTTTAATTTGTATATTTCAGTTTTATTTGTCCCTTTTTCTGCTTTCCCTTCTATTTCTTATGCGACAGTCTTGCTTAGTATGTGTCGTTTCCTTTTCACTCACACTTTGGCAACAGCCAGCCAGGGATTTTAACGTTAACAACCACTCTACCCTTTAGGGATAGACGTCAGGACTATCCCACCCCTTTTAAACCCTGCTTTTGAGCAGGATATAATGGGTTTGTTTTGTTACGTTATCTAACAACTTCAACATGTCCCTAACACGCCCGTTGCCTCTATGTTTTACAGCTAACTTCCAAGGAAGAAAACTAGTAGCAAATAAAATGACTTTGAAGTGAAAAAAATTCTGATACTTTAAGTTGTCTGATATATTTTATCTAAATTAACTACTAGCTCGGTCCCAGTATAGATGTACACAATGAAAAAGGCACCCAATTTTAGAAATGTATAATTATTACACCTTTAATCATCTAAATGACGTTCTTACCCTTTGATAATAGAAGACGTAATGAATTTATCTATTTAATTATTAAGGATAGAATTGAAAAGTAGGCACTTACTTTTAAAAGTGGACGCTTATTGTGGCACAAACTAAAATAGATATGTGAATACTGAAATTTTAGGGTATCTAACCTGTGGCAGGGGCAGCACAGCAAGAAAATCAATGATAAAATACCCCCGCAAGTATCTCTTAGCTATTTGTGCAGGATCTATCACAAGTTCACCGCGTCCAAAAACCCGCGAAGATGGGGCAATGTAAGCAGTTCGGAATTGAAGAGCCATGTGAATGAGATAGAAGGAATCAACAAAGGTCCGAAGTGTTGTGGCTATGATGGCTAGCTTTCGATCTATACCAAGGCAAGTTTTAGACTCATCAAAGACCGGAAGATAGAAGAACAGTGGATCCACAAACACAGCGAGGATACAGGAGACGACAAAAAACTTATTCCATGCGAGAAGGAATTTATCTTGAGGGTCGAAGATCTTTTTCTCTGAAACCTTAAGATCTTCAGCAAAAATAGCACGAGAAACTCCAAATCCAAGCGATCGACCAATGGATTTAAGACCTTCGGAGCCCTTACTAACTCTCTTTTTGAAAGACTTTGAGGGGCTTGTATCTGCATGATGCGGACGACTTATACCTTCAAATCCACGTCTGTTTAAGGCAACTGAGGAAGTCGGTGATGATGATCTAGAATCTAAATCATCCAACCTGTAAATGCAAAACAAAGAAAGCAATTATATAAATTTGTAAGCATTCAGAATTAGAAATAAGTATCAATTTTTCTTTGTAACCTTAACAAAAAAGATTACCTCATAAATTGAGACTTCGTTCCGCATCTAAACATTTTGCCCAATCTTATGCACATAAATCCAATTATCCAACTGTAGACCAAAAAAATGATACGAGGTTAAAAAACTAATGCATGATCAAGACCCTTGGGGTGCATTAGTGTGTGTTTATGTTTATGAAAATTGTGTAAATTTTTTACAAATTATGTAGTTTACTTTATTTGTGTTAGTTATAACTATTATATGATTTATAAAATCATCAAATAATTTTTTTTGGAGAACTTGTCTAGTTCTGTCCGGTCCATTCCTAGGCTGCCAAACACCAAACAGATACTTGTTCTGTCCAGTCTTGTCCCTTCCCGTCCCGTCCAGTCCTGTCCTCTCCTAATCTCTTGTCCTGTCCAATACTCTCCAGTTCTGTCCTGTCCAATTATGTCTGCGTACCAAACGCTACCAAGAGGACTAGGGAATACTGAGCAGAACAAAAGTGCATTTTAGGCAATACTGAGCGGGAGACGTACAAGCTTAGAAAACTACTAGATTGTACCGAAAAAGCATCTTAGATACGAGTCTCAATCAAAGATTTCCTAAAAAAATTTCTTACGGAAAACTCCCATAGATGTCGAAAAATTAAGAATACACCAACTTCCTACAACGCTATTACACTTACGTTCTCTTTTTATACTTTCTTGCATTTAATCGATTAGCTTTCCTTTTACTGATTATCTCATTGGAACCTAAATCAGTCACTATCAGTAATCAACATCCAAAATTCCACTTTCCACCATAAGTAAACCTATGCAGACCACAAAACCTAGTTCTTCAACTTCAAATTTCATTTAATTTCAGATAAATCTCCAACAATCTTTTCAACAGCAAATTAACACACCCTTAAACTACAAAATATTCAACCATCAAAGAATTCAACAAAAATAGATAAAAATGTCTATAATTTCAGGATTTCAACTATCAAATGTAGTAACATTCATTTTCAATCGCATCAATTCTCTCCGATTTTAATCCAAGTGACTAAAATAATTACATAAATGATCGATTTAGATTAGAAAAACAGAGAGTTGATTAATTAGATTAAAACCGTCCAAAATTGATGCAATTTATACAATTTCTAGAATCCGATTCATAAGAAAAACGATAAAAACTCATTTCAGATAGTTTATCTGTTCCAAAATTGACGCAATTTTCACAATTTCTAGAATCCGATTCGTAAAAAAAACAATAAAACTCAATTCAGATGGTCCAATTCATCATCAAACTCGACGAAATCCATTATATTCAGAGACAATGCATTCACGAAAAACAAAATTAAATCAATCCAAAACCTAAAAACCAAATCCAACCTCGATTTTGTATTCTTAAAAACAATCAAAATCAAATAGAGTGATCAATTACATGAAGAGAAGAAGAATTAATTGGGAATTTGAGTGATTACTGAACTTACAGTTGAAGAATGACTAAAACATCGGCATGATTTGGGGGAGAGTGAAATTGGGCGACGATTTAGAAAGAAAAGGTTTACGAAAGAAAAGGGGGAAAAAGGGTGAGAGATGATTTTGGGGGCCCAATGGGACCCAAAATGAATCTTGGAAGTTTCCTTTTTTGGCAAGGTCCGATGTTAAAAAGTATCAACATCATCAGATTCAGAAAGGCATGTTCTTGAAATATTTAAATTATACAACAAATTTTGGTATGGTTTTAATGTTATTTTATCAATAATAATCTGAAATAATATTAAAAAAAGTATGTTTTTCAAAGAAAAAAAATATAAATACATGACTTGTAGAGAGAAACATTTTACAATTATTTGATTTATTGTAATACTTTTATGATAGTATGTAATTAGAAAAAATGAAATTTAGAATATCAAAATTTTATCATTAAAAAGGTCGTCGAAAAGTGGTTATTTGGACTAGTACATTGTTAAATTTGTGAATGAGGATAATAGATAGTGGATTGGTAGAGACATAAATGTCAATTGTTTTGTCGTGTATAAATCATCACCTTTTATAATTAATGTTAGATTATAAATGAATTGATTATCTTTTCATAATGAGTTGTAAGTGAGGAACTATTGCTAGTGATTCGGAGTATGGTTGACACTGAATTAGAAGCTTAATTCATCATGACAAATAAATAGTAACAACAACGGGATGCCGTTGATTTTTGCTATCATCAAATATTATTTCCAATTATGGTTAAAGATTGTCTTAAACTTAAATGAGGATTTAATAATAAAGAGTTAGTTTACGTGTATGCAAATTAGTTCGACTCGATTCTTGCATTACCTTGACATCAGCTTGGCATGTATCGGTCTATATATTACGTTGTTTTGCTTGAAACTTATACATTAATACTATAAGATCAATGTGTGATTATTTAAGAGTGTAGTGGTTATGAGAACTAGATGTGTGATGGCCTGATGGATCGGGATGGTAGTAAAGTAGATTTTTTGTTCATACGGTGTTTGATGAATATATTTATTTTTATAGATTATATATTATATTAGTAACATTACTAGAAAACCGAGTATCTTTGGCGAACATTTTCGATGAATAATTGTCAAAAATTTTGATAAGGCTTAGACAAATTTTCCACATAATATAAAAAAAATTCTAAGATTATCCATGAATTTTCAACAATTATCTAATATTTCAGATGAAAAATGTTCCACCTAATATTTTAGATGGATTTTCAACAGATTTTCCATCGAAAATGATTCGTCTAAAATCTATTGATAGGTGGTCGTTGATAACTACTGCAAACGAAGATCGGGATTAAGATCCAATAACCTAGTTGTTAATTTGTGTTTAAAACCAATCTTTAAGAAGAAATTCCTTAGATTGAAGGATTCGTGAACATCGGTCAATAGTTGAATGGTAATCTGGAATGTATCAATTGTAGGTTTGCTTTTGTTTTTCTTAATTAACAACACGTGACATTATTCCATTGGTGAGACTAAAGACAAAAGAAATAAAAAGAACAAATAAAAGAGATAGTAAAATGGCCTTTTTAAGGACGAAATCCCTAAAAACCACAGGGACCAATTTTGTAACTTACTCTTAAACAAATTAGAAACAATGGACGGTATTAGGCCTAAGTGAGTCATAATGACCTTAATGGGTCTTATCGGACCTTAATGTGAGTCATATTAGGCTTAACTGATTCAATATGGACTTTATGGGTCTTATAAGACCTTAATGGGTCATATTTGATGTAACTGGGTCATAATGGATCTTAATAGGTCTATCAGACCTTAATGATTCATATTAGGCATTATTGAGTCATAATGGACCTTAATGGGTCTTATCAAATCTTAATGACTCATATTTAGGGATGTAAACGGGGGCGGATAGTAGCGGGGACTATAATACCCGTCTCCGTTCCTGACTTCTTATATCCACAGTCCACACCCGTCCCTGTCTCCGCCCCGTC
Organism: Centaurea solstitialis; assembly: GCA_030169165.1. NCBI lineage: Eukaryota > Viridiplantae > Streptophyta > Magnoliopsida > Asterales > Asteraceae > Centaurea > Centaurea solstitialis. Next base: position 72,474,935 of record CM058042.1, on the reverse strand, counting down.
AAATCCCCATCGGAGTCGGGTAAGAAAATCCCCATTGGGGTTAGGGAACCCGATGGATAGTCATTTAGTAAATAAATTTCAATTTTTTTATAATTTTGAAAGCATGGAATCATAAAACAAGAATCAAAATAACTAAAAGTTCCATAATTCATTTCGCAAACACCACAAAATACAAAAAAGATGATTACAACATTAAGTTTTGTTAAAAACTAAAGCAAAAACCATCAACTATATATATATAGACTTAGGATCATTTGAGACCAAACTGTTATCGTGAGACCGCGTGAGACCAATACTTAACGTATGAAACTTCACAAAAAAAACACCGTGAATTAATGTACATAAAACTCGAATACGCAGACCTAAACGACATTTGAACCATAACTACAAAAGTAATGCAAAAACTGAAATCCTTATGTGATCATGAAAGGTTTTCTCAAATCTTCTTACATCACTCAAACTGTATTTTGAGAATTCTACTATATATGAGTCTATGTATTAACACTTTCAAGTGATTAACTTTTCCGCATTGAGTTAGAGTTCAATTAAGTAACCAAGCCCAGGAGCTAGCAATGATGATATCGAAGTATTGTTGCCTACTAATCTTTGGTTTGAATGACCTAAACCCATACATTATGTAGATGTTAATTTATATATTTATGATTATGTAACCATCACTTGCATGGACCTGAAATGTGTATCAAAACTGTATTAGGGGCTGTTTGTTTTTAAGGGGTTTGAAATCTGAAATCATATTTTACATCTGAAAAGTAAAAAGTAATACAGAAGTCTGAAATCCATCTCTAAAACACTGTTTGTTTTTACCTATGAATTCTGAAGTCTAAAATAAAATATAATAAAAAATTAAAAAGGTAAAAACAATTGTACGTTTTGTCACATCTATTCAAAAAGATAAAGAAACAAAAGTAAACCATGAAAATATTAGATGAGCTCCATTATTCAAAACACTTTTAAAGAGAGAGAAAGAAAAATGCATCCACCGGAAAAAATGGTGGTTGACACCACCGTTTCACATCAAGAAGAAGAAAACCACCGACAACACATCAACAAAACCACCGTCTTTCCGCCGCCGCCGCCGTCTTCCCCGTTTTCCGTCCCCGCCCCCTCCTCCGCCTCCTCCTTCCCGTCTTCCATCACCGACTTCTCCTTTGCCTCCGTCTTTCTGTCAGGAAAAAAAAAAAAACAGTCTGAAACTCAGAATGTCTGACCGAATCAGACTTCAGAGCTTTTCAGAGGTTTTTATGAAAAAACAAAGGTCCCCTAAGTAAAGTAAGTTCACATTATATTATACAAGTATTAATTTTTCCCGAAATAAATGTTTTTCATGAAACTTAATTATACACTTTTTACTATTAATTATATAAAAAATTTGTAAAAATGTCATTAAAAATATAAATAGTCACATCTCTCTTGTCCTTTCTTCTTCATATACATTCATAAGAGTTTTCTTCTTTATATGCATTATATATATAACATTTATCAGGAGTCATGAACAGTAACTCTTGACATATTTACATTTTTCACCCTGTACTTATAATACATATTCATTTTATACTTTAGTTTTCTATATTTCATTTTACGTTTTAGTCATATATCGAATATTGACTGAAATATGTTAAAAAAGTACGTTTTAATTTTAACAAATTACATCATTATAATCGTATCGTCGATACGTTCCAAAATGAGCCTAATATTAAGTATTTTTTGATATGATTTTATTATATACCATATATACTACGATATATCGAATATTGATTAAAATATGTTAAAAAATACGTTTTAATTTTAATAAATTACATCATTATAATCGTATCGTCGATACGTTCGAAACGAGCTAATATTGAATAGTTTTTGATGTAATTATTTTATTATATATCATATATACTACGATTATATATGTATTTTAAACGTATTTCATTTTATTTTTTACTTTATAGTTTTCTATTTTTTATTTTACACATTCATCATATTATATATACTAGCATTTGACACGAAGATGAATAGTAAAGTATAAGAAGAAAGTACGACTTTGTATCTGTGGTTTGATATTTATTAACGCTTTTCGTCCCCCACCCCCCCCCCTCATACACACACGTTATCTACATGTTAACACCCACGTAAAATAGACATCAGCTGCAGTGGATAACTCTTTTTTAATCTTCAATACACAACACAATGCATAAAGTCCGTCATATTAATCTTCGCTTGACAACATATGTATAAACTTTATATTTTATATGAATCCATGTTACTACTAATGATAAAATCTATTACAGTTTATAACCCGATACAAAGTCCGGGGCTCTTGATAACTAGTTTTACACAGTTTCGTATCCTTCCCATATTCCTACCATCCTTAAATTACCTCTGTGTTGTTTCTACTCTTAATTAGTAAATTAAACTGTTTGTCCATATCTATACTACTTATAAAAAGAAATAACTCAATTTGACGGTTATTTTTGTTCAACAATTCATTTTACACATTTACATTTTGTACCCCCTTAATTAGTTATTAAATCTTATTTTAGTTCTTTACTTTTTCATTTTCTATTTTAAACCCTTATCATATAATCTAAATAATCATATATTATGAGCTAAAATATATTAAAATTATGTTTCTTTTTTTTTACAAATTATACCATTATAACCGTCTCGTCAATACCTTCGAAATGAGCCCAATATTGAATATTTTTTATGCAATTATATTATATATTCTATTATATAAAAATAATAATTTTATTTCAATTTTCGAGATTGACTATTCAATAAATTATTAGAAGGTTAACTGATTGAACACATATGATTAAATTGATGTTTACAATGATGTATATAAAAATCGGGTAATTGATACATACTTCGCGCTGCAACGCGCACGGGTACGTTTCTAGTATATATATAACAAATTAACACGAGCGATTGTATACAACGATCTATCAATTAAGGCTTCTATTTCAATATACTTTGTCATGAAAAGATTACCTTTAAATTATATGAGAGGGCATGGCTTTGATTTCCCTTCTTCTTGGTAATGAACTCACTAAATTGGATTCAAAGTTCTTCAAAAATAAAATTTTATTATTCATAAATTCATACTTTTACATAGTTTTGGCTCAATCATGTAAATAGTTTTATATTTTTACACGGTTCTGCTTAAGCGTGCTTAACAGTCGTGTAAAACTGGGTTTTCTACATAATCTTTTTACATGGTTTTGGAACCATGTAAAAAGGATGACATTTACACACGATTTCAAAATTGTATAAAAAAAGTCAGATACTTATACTCTCAGCGGGTTTTACACAGATCTAGGATCGTGTAAAAGCTTTTTTCGACCAAGTAAAGAAACTTTTCTTGTGGTAGTGAATGTTGACATCTTAACAAGTAAAAAATAATTTTGACATGTTAACAAGTTTTTAGTTCCGTTTATTGATTATATCGTACTATTAAAAAAATGTTATATATAGCAGGAAAACATGTTCAACTACTAAAAACTAATTAACACATCACAAAGACATATTTGTAAGTAAAACGTAGGAAAAAGAGATTTTTTTTGAACGGCAAAAGGGAATTTATTACCAAATCAGAACCCAAAACCAACAGCGAAGACCAGAAGTACCAAATACTTACAGCAACGAGAACAAAAACAAAACGCAGGAGACACCGAAGAAGAACAAGGACTTAGGACAAAAGGTTTACAAGAGATAAACCAAGCAACTACACACCATTAAGCCGCAATAGGGCGACCAGAAGGTACGCAGAGCCCAACAATCTTCTGGGTTTAAGACTGTCTCGGCCTTGCTCACGATCAACCACGGACCACAGACAAGTATCACCATCAAACGATTGTCCCGATCACCATCCATCTTGACAGAATCAAGGGTAACGAAGCTACCGAATGCAACGGATCAACAGCGAGACGTCTAAACAGTTTTAAAGAGTAGCTGAACCATAACAACACAGCCAAACAGTAGCTGAATATCTGCCAAATCTGCCAAACAACATCTGAACAACAGAGATTATCAACTTCTTAATGAAAATAAATTACCATCCATAAATAGATGATTTATTTACCCGTAAAACTCACCTAATAAGTTTTGATGTTTTTCAGGAATACCAAAAATATCACTCAGAAAATTCATAATCTTTGTTGTGGTTTATAAATATCCAATTCCATATTGTTTATAAATATCCATGCTTTCATATTGTTTCTTAATATCAACTTATATTGTTTATAAATATCCAATTTAATATTGTTTAACTTAGAACCAAAATTATAATAAATAATTATTATCAGCTTTAACATATATCTCAATTTAAAAAAAAAAGCATGATAGTTATTCATAAATATTTCTTTTTTTCTTTTCTTAATATATTAGACTAGTATATAGTTCGTTAAAATTGTACGGTTTATAATGAAAACATTCCCACCTTCTACTTTCACTATTTATATCAAAGTATTTTAGATTTTTAGGTTACACAGTTTAGATCTGTTTACTAAGTCAACAAAAAATTCGTTTTAAAGTATTATTAATTATATAGCCAATTCTGTTTAAATAATCCTAAAATCATTCCGTTACATGCAAAAATATACAATAACTACAAAAGCAATATAAATATCTATGAAAAGGCTAACGAAGACCAAAATCAGAATCAAATTAGCATAAGACTTAAAATAAACAAAACCCAACATCCCAAATTGTAATTCACCCTAAAACACATCTAGAAAATTAAAGTAAAACAATAAAACATATTACTAATTAAAAGATAGTCTTGAAATTTTTTTCTCTAAACCATAAAAATCGCAACCATTGCACCCATCACCACGATCGCTATATCGACGACCCTAAGATTGATCAATCCGGGAGCACTGGATTTTGGAGCCTCGGCCGGAGTTGAGACCGGTGGAGATACTACCTTTGGAGAAGAAGATGCCTTTGGAGAAGAAGGTGCCTTTGGAGGTGATGCTTTTGGAGGTGATGGTTCTTTTGGAGAAGGTTTAGGAGCAGGAGAAGGAGAAGTTGCACCAACTGAGCTATGTTTTTCAGATAAAACCTTAACCTCGAGCCTTTCGCCTTTTTCGCAATTTCCGTAAGCTCCGCTGATAAAAAAGTACGGTCCGGCCTTATCGAGCACAATCTTGGTGTTTCCATCGTTGTACTCCTTAAGGGGTTTGGTTGTAGTGCATTTCTTGTAGTCTTCTTCATCCACTTTTAACACAGAGTCTGATTTTGAATCGTACTTAAACACTGAAAGGTAAAAAAACGTTAAGAGTTATGGAAAAAAAATCATTTAAGATATTGTTATGGAATAGATGTGAAAGATTCAGGTTAAAAAAGATTTCATATTTAACATGAAATTAAAATTCCTTCCATAATATGACATGGGTTTCATAAAGACAATAAATTTGATCAAAATTAATACCCTAACCACAATTGTGCAAATTGATATACTTTAATGTAATTTTTTTAGAATCAAAAGAAATTATGGTGTAGGGTTTGCATATACCCTAACCATAAAAAACAAATTTACTTAAAAGTACATTAATTTGTTAGTCAAAAAAAATTAAATACATGTCTTATTAGTAAAATATAACTTACTTTTTATCCTTTCAAATTAATATTGATTTAAACATTCAAATAAATAACTGATGAGAATCAATATATTGTAATTAAGATTGATTATATTTGACAAATCAGAATGGAAATCACCAAAAATTAAAGGCAGCTAATAAAAACTAATTAAAAAGGTAAAAACAAATTAAAACCAAAATAAAATATCTCATAAAACTTTTTCCTTGATGAAAAATAATAATATAAACATAAAGCTAAAATCAATTTTGACAATCCATCTAACAAATAGATATTTAGATATATAACCTTAAATAAGATTTTAATTGTTTTTCGTTTAAAAGGAAGACAAAAGTAAGAAAACTAATTACCAAGCGAATCTCCGATCTTAAATCGTTCTTTTTCTGCCCATTCGATCAACTGTCTTGGAGACGAAGAAATACGCCATAAGTTCTCTTTTCCACCGACCAAAAACTCTCTTGCTTCAAGATTCATTGAAAACAAGATCAAAACCGAAATCAAACAAAAGAAAATAGATCGTATGAAACCCATCTTTGCCAAGAAAAAAAAGCTATATTAATCAGAAACAAGAAAATTAAATATTTCTCAAAGTAAAAATACTCAAGATTTTTCAAGTTGAGAATGTAGGGTTTCTCATATGGTAACAACCCCTTTTATAGAAGTTAGGTTAGGAGCTAGGGTTGGTGTAGCCGTTTGAAAATTGAGAATATTTCGTAATTGATAATTAGAGTGATTTCTTTTAAATTCAATATTTTCAGGAAAAAAAGGGGATTAAGCCGTTTCGTTTCAAGTATTTATTTTAAATAATAATTAGAAGTAAATAAATAATTATCAAGCAAATAAATGGTAAGAATTAAATTTGGTCAAGTTGGAAATAAAGTAATGAAACATTAATTTCATATTTAAAATGTTTTGATTTATTTTCTTAAATTTTGTTGGGAAAATAAGATTTAATTATGTTCTTATTAACGTTGAAGTTTCACCCTTTAACTGATCAATTCCCACAAATTCTTGATTCAAGATTTTGATTTGTTGTTTTTTTGATGATATTCGTTTAATTTCGTGATTTTACTTTCTCTAAATAATTTTTTTTTTCTTTCGATAGATTTTGCAAACTTGCCTTGTCTAAATCTATAATTTTCTGAAAAGCAGAAATAACATTGATATTCTTATTAATTGAATATTGTTGGTTGAAGGTGACTTGCTAATAAAAAGATCCCATAAAAATCACAAAAACATATATTGCCATATTGATATTTTATTATTATAATTTTGATACTTTAGATTTAAATTATCTTGAATTACTTTGAATGATACAATCTTTTTGTATAGATAAAGATGAGTATTTGTTGTTACGGATAAAGATAATGTGGAAGTATTATATAGCAATACTAGAACTTAATGATTATCTTCTAGTTGGATTATTCGTTAGTTTTACATTATAAATTTTAATTTTCACAAATTTGAAAATGTTCCACTTTAATTGGTTAAAAATGAAAATTTGATTTATTTTATACCAAAAGCCGTAATATATTACAAATTAAAGCTAATAATACAAAAACCATATTGTGTATGATGACGCAAGTAGACATGATATTAGACAAGGTAATTAAAAACAATTAATATACATAAATATGGTCATAGTTAAGTGATGTTTATAAGATAAAATCGTGTTTTAGCGTTAAAATTTCATAATATTAGTGTTCTATTTAGCAATTTTGGTTCAAAATGATTTAATTTGCAAGTTAAAAAGTTAGGGTAGTGCATTATAATTTATACCAATTAAATTTATTAAAGAATTCGATCGAATCTGATGGACCATGCCAGATGGGCCTTTTAGACCTTTCTTTTAAACATAAAATATTAGGTAGGTTGTCTTGTTGGCAATTTGGTCCATGTGAAAGACTCGTGTTTGATCTTTGTTGGAGGTGTTGTTTCCAGGGTATAGGATTTGGAAAGAAATTGATAAGTTGGATCGAGGCGAGACTTCGATCATCCATGATGTCAGTACTTGTGAATGGCTCCTCAACTAATTAGGACAACGGTATGGGTAGAGGGCTAAGACAAGGGGATCCAATGGCACCGTTTCTCTTCTTGATTGTAGTGGAAAATCTTAACTTGTTGATAGAGGAAGCACTAGAAAAAGGGTTGTACAAAAGGGTCAAAGTTGGTAAAGATGACACAACTATCTCATATCTCCAATTCGTGGATGATGTGATCTTCATTGGAAATGGAGTGTTGTGAACCTCATGAATCGTATCATTATTCTCAATTGTTTTTTAATGGTATCGAGTTTGAAGAATAATATGAGGAATAGAAAGATTTTTGGGCTGGGGATCCATAATTTGGAGGTTCAAGATTGGGCAAGGGGAGGGGGTCGGAGGCAAATAGGGAACACTACCTCTCGAGTACATTGGTCTCCCGATCTATGCGTCGATGAGAAAGTTGTCCTATTGGAAGTCAACAATAGATAAGGTAAAAACTAGACTTGCATCGTGGAAATCAAAAATTATTTCTTTTGGAGGCTGATTAACACATGTGAAATCGGTCCTTGCTAGCATCTCGTTGCACTATCTATCCTTGATTCGAGCTCGAGTGGAGTGATTAAAAAGTTAGAGAGTATCTGAGGTTAATTGGGCAAAAAAGACTTGGTATAGGTTACTTGGGAGAGAACGGTGGAGTTATTTACAAAAAGGAGTGTTAAATATAGGAAAGCTTCTAAAGATGAATCAGACACTTTTGGGCAAATGGTGGTGGTGTTTCCTCTCGGAGGACGATGTCTTGTGTGTTAAGGTAATCAAAAGCATTTATGGGAAGTTCGGGGGGTCTTTGAGGTATAAATTAGTGTAGCCCGGGGGGGGGGGGGTCGACTACTTGGCACAACATTATTCGAGTAGGGAAATCCGTGGATGAGGATGGTTCAATTTTTTGGGGTCTTTTCGGGGACAAGTAGGTGACAACTTGAACACACGTTGTAGGGTGGATACTGAGTGGCAGATGAGTTTCATAGACTAAACCGTTTAGAGTTGGATTTAGACGCGGAGATGCAGATAGGGGGAAATGACTAGATACTCCTTGGGCATGGAAGTGGAGTTGGAGGACGAACTCGAGAGGTAGAGAACATAGGAAATTAGAGGAACATTTTAGGAGGTAGCAAGTTTGGGAGCCCTTGAGAGATAGGAAGGATAAGTAGGAGTGGGAGATTGACAAAGCTATAGGCTAGACTGTCAAAAAAAATTGAACGTCTTAGAAGAGGGTCATGGTGAAGGTGTAGCAAGGATGGGGGAGACGTGGTGTTCGTTAGTGCCTAGGAAAATAAACATTTTCATTTGGAAGGCTAAGCTAGGGCAGATGCCCACACTTTCGGTACTAAATGTGATAGGAATTGATCTTGACTCCACCTTATGCTCGCGGTGTGTGGAAGTGGTTAAGCACATCGATCACGCATTAGTGGGTTGCAGAGAAGTGAAAAAACTGTAGAGTTGTAGTGGGTACTGGTGGAACAAAATCATGGAGGGAACCAGATCAGTTACTCAGAGGAAAAAGAGGTGTACAATCGTGAAAAAGAAACTCGCTGTGGGTGCGGTTGAATGATCTTTTTTTTAATGACAACAAATGTTTTTAGTGGTTGAGCAGAAGATCAAAAACCCACCATATTGGTTCGCTTGGCTGTTGGGGTACGCATGAGAAATCAGGGTGGATTTGGTGGAAAATATTTGGAATCTCGATATTGATTTGTAATTTTCCATTTTAAATGTTATGTAATTTTTTTTAATATTATGTTTATTTAATTTTTTTTAAAATATTGTTTATTTAATTATATTATTTATTTTTATAAAATAAATGAAATAAATTAAAAAGTGAGAGGGTTGGGAGGGTTGGGTAAAAGTTGTAAAGGGTTGTAGAGGGTTACGCGAGGGTAAAGAGAGATTTGGGAAAAAACTAATGTGTCAACTCATGTGGCATTAAAAAGTGAGAGGGTTGGGAAGGATGTGAGGGTTGGGTGTGGTAGCCTTAGAAAAAGCAACCACATATCAACAACAAAGTAAAAAAGAATTATAATAATTTGTATCATATATGAATTCCTGAAGATACATAGGCCTATGTTTGGCAAACTAACTCGTAAGCTAGCTGGTAGCTTATAAGTTAGCTAGTATTTGATAAGCTAGCTTATGAACAAATTATGTTTGGCAAAAACTAGTTTATGAGTATGTAAAATGATCAAAACTGGCATATTTGAATTTAATAATTAATATTAATAAGAGTATAATTGGAAGAAAAAAAAAAACTACAAAAATCTCTTAAAAAGCTACTCAAAGTAGCATTTCAAAAAGCTAGCTTATAGTACATGTTTGGTTGAACTAACTTATAAACTAACTTATTTTTGCCAAACACAGTTACTAGCTAGCTTATCAGCTATCAACTACAACTAACTTATCAGCTAGTTTGCCAAACATAATGAAAGCAAGAGGCAGGGGACCTATATGCTATTCATGGTATAATATATTTGCATTTGTAAAGCAAAGTTGATCCTCACTTACTTGCTTATAGGCTTATAGCTATAAAAAACTTAAGGCAAATAGAAAAGAATGTTGATTTGGTTAGGAGCATGTTCATACAACTATTGTATTTTACTAGAAATATGCAACACATACATATCGATAATATAATTTTACCTGGTTTTGAGAAATCGATAATGTTTATAAATAAAAGTTTGAGAAAAATATATTAATATTAGTATCGAATTAACTATTTAAAAGTTCTCTTTTCTTTTATGTAATTTCTTTAATTCAAATTCTTATTATAATTTTATTTAAGTTAACTAACAAAGTTATTTATTTTTGATTTATTAATATAATTTTTTTACAAAGATAATGATTAAATATTTTATTAGAACTCAACGATTATCTTAATTATATTTTAATTACATATTTGGTCCCTGTGGTTTGGGCGAAATTACGATGAAGGTCCCGAACCCTAATTTTCATGCCTACGGTCCCTGTGGTTTGTATTTCGTTACGATGGTGGTCCCTTGCCCTAACGTCCGTTAAAAAACTCCGTTAGAGCAAGGGTATTTTCGTCTTTTAATATTTTCTAATTTTTTATTCATTTTTTTAATTCATTTTCATCTTCTTCAACCTACCAACACCACCACCACCTTCAACCCACCAACACCACCACCCTCAACCCACCAACACCAACACCCACCACCACCACCTTCAACCCACCACCTTTAACCAAACCACCACCACCACAACCAACAAACACAACCACTACCACCATCACCAGATCACATATCTGGAAGATCCAAATTACTGATCTAAATTTACCAAGATCAAATTTTAACAAATGTACCATGTACTGATCTAAATTTCTGCAAACATGGACTAAAAACAGAGATGAAAATGAGCTCAAAATCCAACATCGCTTTCATCTTCGATGGAGAAACGATAAACAAAAACCCACAAAAAACCAACAATCAATTCCTCCAATGAAACCAACAAATTCCACCATTAATCAAAAAAGGAAAATAAAGGAATTGCAGGAAAAAACATAATTTCTTTCTTTGTTTCTTTCACCCTTTCAACTTCAGATTCATTAGATTAGAAAAAACCCACGAAATCGTTCACCAACCTCCATTTGAATAAAATCAAAGACACCCAGTTACAAACAACCCCTGAAATTCTTTATAAAAAACATACCAAAATATACATTTAACCATATCGCAGATCCATATAGCATACCAAAAACACCCAGTTACCACCATCACCAGATCCAGATCGCAGATCTGGAAGATCCAGATCCAGATCGCAGATCCATATCGCGGCTAGGGGACGGTCGGCGGCGGTGGAGGTCGGTTTCTGCAGCGACGGTGGTGGGTTAGCGGGCGACGGCCAGCGGTGGAGGTCGTCGGCGATGGAGGTGGCCGGCGTCTACGGTGGTGGCTGCTAGTTGGGGTGGTTTTAGGGTTAGGGAAGAGGGGAAGAGGGGAAGAGGAAGGGTTAGTTTTATAGTAAGGGTATTTTTGTCTTTTACCTTTCTTTTAACAGCTGACTTTGACAGAAGTTAGGACAAGGGACCATCATCGTAACGAAATACAAACCACAAGGACCGTAGGCATGAAAATTAGGGTTCAGGGACCTCCATCGTAATTTCGTCCAAACCATAGGGACCAAATATGTAATTAACTCATACTTAAAATTAGATGTTTATCCTGTAGTTAACTATGTTTAAAGTCAAATGACTTGTGAGAATTTGAATTTTGCAGCACTTCTATTTTTTTTGTTTTCATACATGCAATACTTAAATATACTTGCATCATTTACATGTTTACACATGGTTTCCAAATTTCCAATGGCAATTCATGCATCAAATAATGATTTCACTTGTTGATAATCATAATAACTATAATGGATCGTATTACAATCAATTGACGGCCTTTCGGTCTATTTTTTTACACTAAATGAAATAACGAATGTCATTAACAATCAATGGCGGACTTAGGATTTTCATTGAACGGGTGTATATTTTAAATTAGATAAAATATCCGCAAAGTTTTTTAATGTGGTTTTAGCTTAATTCCTCCCTCGAGAGATTTTTGGTTGATTTCGAGAGACGTTTTATAAGTTTATTTTTGTTAGGGGATAGTTTTCCGAAATGTATTAAACTATCCCCAAAAATCTATTGTGTGTATCCAACTACCAAAAATGTTTTTTAATGTATCAAACTTTTTTTAATGTATCAAACTTTATTTTTTTCTTCTATTGTGTGTATCAGTTTACCAAAATTACAAGTCATTTTGTAACACAATAGAAGAAAAAATAAAGTTTGATACATTAAAAAGCATTTTTGATAGGTTGATACACACAATAGATTTTTGGGGATAGTTGGATACATTTTGGTGTAGTATCCCCATTTTTGTTATTTCGAGGGACTTGTTTGTTCTTTTTGGTTGAATTCGTTTTTCAATCTCTTAATCGATTTCGAGAGATTTTCCAGTTTTTTGGTTGACTTCGAGGGGTTTATAATGTTTTTTTTGGGTTGATTTCATGGTCTAGCCTAGTGGGTGGAGGTAATACCCTTGTGCCTTTAGGGGATGGTATCCTCAGTTGGCCAAGATTCAAACCCCGCAGGCGACGACTTGCTGCAGTATTTAGCTCTTGGGCTGGCCCTATTTAGGGGCGAGTTCATGGGCCGGTCCATAGGGCCGGTTCATGGGCGCGGGGGATTAGTCAGTGCCGGTTTGGATCCGGATACTCCCGAAACGTGTGTGTAAGTTATCTGCCGTTAAAAAAATTATTAAGTTTCCTTATACGTTAAAATTTTTAAATATAATGTTTTACAAATTAAAATTAACTAAATATTAAAATTAAGGGAAAAGTTCAAAAAAAAAAACCCAACAAACTATTCAATTTTGAATGGTTAAGTCCCTAAACAATTTTTTTGAACAAACAAAATATTAAACTTTCTCATTTTGAATGATTAAGTCACTAAACTATTTTTTTTAATGAAAAAACCATTAAACTTTTTCGTTTTAAATGATTAAGTCTTCGAACAATTCTTTTCAATAAATAAACCATTAAACTTTAAAATTTTGGTTTCTTACCACCTTTTAATAAAAATAAAAAAATTTCAATGTAACAGACTATGAAAGTTTTTAAGGTAAAATATAATTATGTTAGTTTAGGTTAAACAAATATAAGTACCAAATTTTTTAAAATTCAAGGATTTATTTTTTTGAAAAAAAATGTTTAGTGACTTAATCATTCAAAATGAAAAAGTTTAATAGTTTTTTAATTCAAAAGAATGGTTTAGTGACTTAATCATTCAAAATGAGAAAGTTTAATGGTTTTTTTGTTCAAAAAAATTGTTTAGGGATTTAACCATTTAAAATGGGATAGTTCGTTGAGTTTTTTTGTAAAATTAACTAACTTAAAAGAAGGTTGGGTTGATTAACTCAACAAGATTTCAAGATAAGAGGATGAAGAAACTCACGAATGATGATCGAATAACAAAAGTAAGAGTAAAAACTCAATGTTTTGACTTTTGATAAGTATATTAAAAAATCCAATTAAATCCCTTAGTTTCAAAATATTTTAAAATCCACTTCTACTTTTTTAAACTTTTAAAGCTGTTAAAAATTGATAATAACAAAATTCTAGGCACAATGCTTCAAGTAAGAAAATATTTCAAAATCCACTTCTGCTTCTAAATTTTTTTAAGTTGTTAAAAATTGATTAAAAAGGAAATTCTAGGCAAAATGCTTCAAGTAAGGGTCGATCTTGAGTCTTAACCGTAGGCAGAGTCTTAGAATAAGGCATCAACTACCACAGTAGCTGCAAAGGCGGCGCTGTGGTAGTGGTGGTGGTGTGGAGAGAACCCTAAAACCTAAAACTTTAATTGATGAAGATGGTGGTTATATTGTTGTGTTAGAGGTAAAATTCCTACAATGCCCTTTAAACACCAAAACTAATGGAACAATTTCATTGATTGTGATGGCTTAACAAAGTTAACACACTATTTGTGGTTAACAACAGACTCCCCCCTAGGGTGGGTTCAAATGTGAACCAATTTTTGGTTGTGAACGTGAGGACAGCTGAGAGTGCGACACGTGACGGATGACTAGGCGCCACGTCAGGTCCACAGCGGATGACTAGGGCGATTCATGGGAGGGAATTGAATTAAAGGGGTGGACCACACTCAAAGCCGTCTTTATTGACTAGTCTCGGCCACGTGTCGCGCTCTCGGTTGTTCTCACGTTCACAACCAAAAAGTGGTTCACATTTGAACTTTCCTCACCCCCCCTATATATATATATATATAGAGGGAAGTTCAAATGTGAACCACTTTATATATAGAGAGAGAGAGAGGAAAGATATAGAGGAAAGTTCAAATGTGAACCACTTTTTGGTTGTGAACGTGAGGACAGTCGAGAGCGCGACACGTTGCAGAGACTAGTCAATAAAGGCGGCTTTGAGTGTGGTCCCCCTCTTTAATTCAATGCCCTCCCATGAATCGCGCCTAATCATCCGCCGTGGATTTGATGTGGCGCCTATTCATCCGCCACGTGTCGCGCTCTCGGCTGTACTCACGTTCACAACCAAAAAGTGGTTCACATTTGAACCCACCCCTATATATATATATATATCCTCTATATATATAGAGGGAGTTTCAATTGCAAACCATAAAAAACGTGCAACCCGTGCAAACTCATGGTTGCACACGTAAATCAATGAAAAATCTTTTGTAGAGTTGTTAATATGATGAAAATGTTTTATATACTAAATTTTTTGATGGCATTGTTGTTTCATATGAAGGTGTTTATTTATGTAGAAATGAAAAAGTTTCACAAAAACGAGGAAAAAGTTTCATATGAATAAAAAACAACAAAATATGAAACAATTTCATCAAAATTTGATGTTTATGAAACATTTTCATCATATTAAACAACTACATGAATCAATTTCACCGATTTTACGTGTGCAACCATGAGTTTGCACGGTTTGCATGTTTTTTGTGGTTTGCAATTGAAACTACAAAAACGAGGAAAAAGTTTCATATGAATAAAAAACAACAAAATATGAAACAATTTCATCAAAATTTGATGTTTATGAAACATTTTATCATATTAAACAACTACATGAATCAATTTCACCGATTTTACGTGTGCAACCATGAGTTTGCACGGTTTGCATGTTTTTTGTGGTTTGCAATTGAAACTACAAAAACGAGGAAAAAGTTTCATATGAATAAAAAACAACAAAATATGAAACAATTTCATCAAAATTTGATGTTTATGAAACATTTTCATCATATTAAACAACTCCATGAATCAATTTCACCGATTTTACGTGTGCAACCATGAGTTTGCACGGTTTGCATGTTTTTCGTGAGTTTGCACGGTGTGCAACCATGAGGGTCATTCAAGGAAAAACCACTTTTTTTGTAAAAACTTAAGGAATAATCTAAGCCTTTGATCTAAAAAGGACATGATCGTCATTTTAGATTATTCTTCAAGTTTTTACAAAAGAAGAGGTTTTTACAAAATATGCGGTTTTTACAATATATATATATATATATATAGGGAGGTTCAAACAAGAACAAAACCAACTTACAAGAACAAAGGAACAACTACTAACCACTAGTTTCTATTTAGGAAACCAAAATTTAATTTAATATATATGTAACTAGTTTAAGGGTATTTTGGGTATAGAAGTTACTTTTTGGTTGTTTCCCTCTCTTTTGCTTTGTATCAAAGGTATTTAAAGATAAAATATCATAATACTATTCATTTTATATTTCAAATAACATATCTTTGGTTGTTTCCCTCTCTTTTCTTTGTATCAAAGGTATTTAAAGATAAAATATCATAATACTATTCATTTTATATTTCAAATAACATATCTCTGAAAATATTTTTACCATATTAGTTCATCATTTCACCATATTCATCCTTGTTCCATTTTCTTTGTTATTGATGTTACTGATTTAATAGAGGAATCAAAAGGTGTAATCGAGAGCCCTATTACTAATGAAGAAACCTTTAGTCTTTCTACTTCTGAAACACCAAACCATGTACAATCTCATTGTGATACAACAACCTTGAAGGATAATCTGAGAACCCTAAGGGTTTTGTTACTATGCACATGCCATAAGGATAATCTGTACACTAAGGGTTTTGTTACTAGTTCCTAGTGATCTTATAACCATTTGATATTAATTAGCTTATTATCCATATAAGAAAATCATGTATGATTTTGACCAAATGTTAGTTTAAAATCACATGTGATCATATTCGTGGCCATTAAACTAATATCTATAAAACAACATAACCATGTGTGATTTTGTTAGCATATGTGAAATCATGTGTGATTTTGTTAAAATATATGAAATCATATGTGATTTCTGTTGGGTTTTTTGTGGGTATCCTCGGATCAAACTGACTCGAGGATTATCTCAGATCTATCAAACCTCGCTGATTTGATATATCTCATAGGTTAATCAAACTGATAAAACCTACGCGATCGAAAACACGCTGTTTTCGATCTTATTCGTGCGGAAGCGATAAAAGCTAAAAGCCCATTAAAGCCTAATGATCTTTAATCGCTTATAGTTCTAAACCTAATAGTTTAGGTTAGATTAATTTACCTGGATTGCTTGAGACTTAGTCCACCGGTGATCGACCAACGAACGTTCTTCTAGTTGAACTGAATAAAACCCGAACAACGAAAAACTGGAATCCGACTGGGGTGTGTGGTCGGCGCCGGTTTTGGAGAGAGAGAGGGAGGAGGAGGAAACTGAAACTGATTTCTTGACTGAAAAGCTACAATTTTTCCTTAATTCATAAGCCTTATTTATATGGAGGAAAAATACAGTTTGTAAAAGATTCAGTTTCCTTTTATAATTATCTCTAATCCTTTTCCCTTTTAATTAGCTGGAAAAGAATTTGCATACGATAATTATGATTATATATTTATCTTAATATATAAAACCTTATTAATTAATTATTATATATTTATTTATCTAATAAATATATAATATCCTAATTAATTAATAATCCTCCATCTTTGGTAATTCTGACTGAAATTACCCAACTGATTTATAATACACTATTATAAATCCTAACTCTCCATTTCGGGGTTTCATCTAACTTGTTCGACTTATAGGTCCTCACAGGTGTGACCCTCAAGTGTCTTGTAACATTGGATGTGTAATCACTTGGTTTGTCAACTCTGCACATAATTCCTAACAGACTCCCACTTGTGCAAGTTGGCAATACCACCTTTGATTTCACTGACCTAAGGAGGCCCCTAGACAGGCACTTAGACTGACCAGGTTACAAGAACTCTTATACCCAGACTGGTGATATAAACATTTCGTGAGGAACTTGGTATCTATGAAACTACTGTTCATTGATTGGGTATATCTTGGCTTTTCCCTTTGCATCGCGATATTTCATCTGTGAGTATGAGCTTGGATA
Source organism: Centaurea solstitialis (assembly GCA_030169165.1). NCBI lineage: Eukaryota > Viridiplantae > Streptophyta > Magnoliopsida > Asterales > Asteraceae > Centaurea > Centaurea solstitialis. Next base: position 72,457,348 of record CM058042.1, on the reverse strand, counting down.
GTGTCAACTCAAAATACTCAAGATTCTGTTTTCTTGATTATCTGACTTTCACTGATAGGTAAACGACAAAGAACTAATCAGTTCGTTTGGGCATGGCCATGCACTTCATCAGTATACTTAGTCAGTCAAGATGGGCCCAGAAATATCTCTCTTCTGAGAAGATGTGCAAATCCCATCTTGCATATCTGCCTTTGACACCACGGCTTCCGCTGAATCTAGTTACACCCTTTATAGCCACCCTGTTACGGCGTAGCGGTTGAGTGCACTAAGAATCCAGTAGTCCTCATGATATCAAATCAGATACCTCAGGTGATAGGGACAACCACTGTGAGATTTACTTATGACTGTTTCCAAGAAGTAATCTCAACCGCGGATCACGTCCGATATTTGCTACTCTATCAAATATCTGTGCAACTTTTAGTCTACAACACTTGTAGCTGTTATTCAGCAACTGATCATAACTACCTAAAAGTTCACAATGACTTTAACGCCTTATCATGCTCCCACAATGATAAGTTGTCACGGACAGATTTTGAATGAAAAATCGGAGACTGATTTCATTCCTGGATATATTAAAACATGCAAAATGTGAAAGTGATAAAGAAATCAATCTTGTATAGTCCATATTACACGCTGTAATAATAACAAGTTTGAATGTCTTTTCTTTAACAACTTTCATAATGTCTATTTAACGTTTGTTAAATATTGGTCTAAAATGAAGTATCACCTATCTTCAGTTTAAACCCTTTGATTAAAGTTTACCATTTTAATCAAAGTGATAACCAAATAGTACAAGTTTGTTTATAGGATCTACTTGTATCTGCTAATTATTGTTTTGCAAACACCTTATAAAACAATAACTAGACTTTTGTCATATTCCATGAACTTGGAGACCTGGACTAACTTCCAGTTCCTGAATATGTAAGACTGCAACTTTCCTTAGTTGCTGTGTAGATGAATGATTTCTACCTGAAATCTGATTCCATTTGCAATACTGGCAAATCTACTGGAATCCTATATTTTAATCCAACACTTTAATTATTGAATTTTAAGTCAGTCACGACCTTTGTTTCATGGGTCTTGAAACTTTTATCCTTTTAACTAAAAGGGTAAATTATATCTTATGAACTCTTATCCTACCTGGATTTATGAATTCCGAGATATATCAATAATTATATCTTTTATTCTTTTATCTCAGACTAGATAGAGAATAAATTGGGATCCCACTTACTAGCATAAAAACTAACTATTACTCAAAATTTACTATTGACTTAGTCAAAACTTTGATTAGTCAATCCTAATTTCAAGTAATGAACTTTGAGAATTTCCTTTTATGAAAACTTAACTGGATTTGGTCAAATCCTAATTCCAAATCTTGGAATCTTTCTAGTTTCATAAATACTGTTATTAACGCTATCTGAGTTAATATTCTAAAATTCTCTATTTAAAACATTTGAATAATAAAACTTGATCAAATTTGATTAGTTAATTCTGAGAATTTCTTTTATAAAACTTAACTGGATTTGGTCAAATCCTAATTCCAGAACTTGGAATACTGTTATTAACGCTATCTGAGTTAATATCTTAAATTCTCCCTCTTGATCACAAAACTATTATTCATAAATGTTTTATTCTCAAAACGCATTCCTATAGAATCTCGTGTGTTTTGATAGTTTTTATACAAATTACTTCAATTTCATTAAAGTAATTATAACAGGCATCAACTAGGATCATACAGATATAAGAATATCAGTCACAATCAGATATTTCTATGTCAAGACAATAACTTTTGAAAATAAAACCGTGAAATTATAAAATATAATTACCCAAAAATTGTTTAAAACATAAACCCCAAAAATAACTGTTTTAAAACTATAAATTCAAAAATGTCTTGACTTAAATCATCTCGTACTTAAGATCCTCGGCAACTCCTGGGCACTTCACTTCATTTCTGACCTCCTGCAATAATCATTTGCTCTAGGTATCAGTATACTTGTAAGCTAACAAGTAAGAAGTGACAAAATAAAGCAATCATAAATTTTCTGAGGTTTACATACCTGCTTCATGACGCTTAGGGCAGTTTTGCCTCCAATGACCGATCTCATTGCATATGAAGCAGCGATTCTCGGTCCTAGCTTTGTTTGGCTTAACCTTCTTGCCCTTGCCCTTGCCTTTGCCTTTCTTGGGTGCACTCTGGATGGCCTGGACTGGTCCTTTTCCTTTACTGGTGCTAGCTTGCCCATTCTTCTTTTTAACCCCTCCGTCTTTCACCATCAAGACGTCCTTGGTCTTGTTCTTGTTCCCCATATTCAGTTCAGCTGTCTTTAGCATGGAGTGCAACTCAGCTATAGTTTTCTCCATGTTATTCATATTGTAATTGACTACGAAGGGCCTGTAGTCTTCTGACAGTGAATTGAGTATGGTGTCTGTTGCTAGCTGCAACGGAACAGGATGACCAAGCCTCTCCAGATGATCTAAGTGCCGTTTCATTTTCATGACATGGTCACTTACTGATGTCCCTCTTACCATCTTGCACTCATTGAATGCTTTGGTGGCATCGTAGCGTTCTGTACGAGCCTGAGTCTGAAACATGTCCCTCAGCTGGCGGATCATGTCGTAAGCATTTGTATTTATGAGCCCTGCTTGCAGATCTGGGCTCATGGTTGCTAGCATCAGACAGGCGACATCAAGGAGATCATCCGAGTGCTTCTTGTGGGCATTTCTGGCAGCAGCCGGAGCGTTTGCCGGAGGTGCCTCCCCAAGTGGCTCTTCAAGCACATACCACTTTCTCTCATGTCTGAGCACAATCATCAGATTGCGCTCCCAGTCGAGAAAGTTAGGGCCGGTCAGTTTATCCTTCTCTAGGATAGATCGGAGGGAAAGATTATTAGTGCTGGTAACAGTGCTTGCCATCTACACAAAATAAAACTTTTGGTCTTAGCAACTGTAAATAGATAAATTTCCAATAAAATATCAATAAACCCTTAAATGATCAATTTATTGGACTAGGATCTTTATTTCATACGTCCTGATGTGCGTAATGTTCTTGCTCCACCAGACCCGTATTTATTTCGGTAGGTAAGGACTTTTACCAATCATATCTAACTGACATGACTCCTAGATCTTTTCGGGACCATGGCAACTACCTGTGCATGTTTTAGTCCCTCTTAGTGCTTTTTGGCCCGGTACCACCCGGTGAACTTTATAGTACCAAAACAGATCTCACCATTTTGGGGACCTGATCACTATACTCTGGCCGGTACCACCCGGAGATAATTCGCAGAGTTATGTGACCCCTTCAGCTTCAGTTTGAACACAGACGTTGAATGTGTGATCACTTACAACGCCTATGTACTTTACGCCGAAGGTGCCCCTAGATGGGTTGCACTACTGATCTATGATTTTCGGGGTTTTGAAAAACTTTACTTCCAGGCTTTTGAAAAACTGATTGTTACAAAGGCTACTTATGTTTTAAAACTAACTGTTTCAAACTTACACGTAATTTTAAAACTAACTGTTGTAAAATTACTTGCTAATTAAAACTAACTGTTTTAACAGCACACCTAGTTGATTAAAATTAACTGTTTTTGTCAACTTGCCTTTTATGTATAACAATCACCTATAGGTTTTTAAATCAAAAACTATTGTTTTTAACGAAACTAAAACCTATATTCCTTTTGTGATATAAACTAGTTTTAAAGTAACAACTCTATTTAAAACTATTAACATGCAAGATATCACAAGTAATTAATCAACCATGCAATTAAACAATAATTAATCACATAGCACCTAATTATAGTTTTTGCCAACGTATCCTAGGGACCAATAATGACCTATCTTACTAAAAGCTTCAAAACTCGCGTAGCTCCCACTGGCCTCGCCATGTTTGTTAGAACTTCCGGTAGGATGAAGAATTTTAGTAGCTCCCACTGGCCTCGTCATCCCGAAAGAAGAAAGAAAAATTTTCTATCCTAAGGTCATTATTACATAAGGGGTTGTAAATGGCACGCAGGCCTCCCCGTAAATATGTCAAGGGTCTAAGTTGGCAAAATACTATAATAGAATATATATATATGTAAAATCAAACTGAAATTCATATATCGAGCTCAAGCAATTACGCAATTATATATATGCAATATAATAAGAGCAATCTTATAATTACGAGTAATAAACTAGATCCGTTAAAATTATTTTGTTTCAAAAGTCGCAAAACTTGGTTTTATTACAGATTAAAAAACAAACTGTTTTATGAATCAAAAATATTTTAGGTTGAAAAATGGTTTTAATTAAAACTGAGGTTTATAAACAATAAATCCTACTTTACAAAAGCTAAAACCATTTTATCTAAAAACAATCCATTTACCCAAAAATTATATCAAACGGGTTTTATTGATCCAATTTACAATACTGGCCCTTAGTGTTTTAATGGTAAAAATCATAAAATTAGGCCTATTCGAAAAACCGGTGAAAAATTAATTTCTTATCAAACCCGAAAAACAACTCTACTGGTTTGAATAAATTAAACAGGAAAAATAATTTTTGGATAAGAAAGCTTAAAACCAAAAGAACTCTTTTGGGCCATAACTTGGTCCAAAGAACTGGGTTTTGGGCTCGTTACTATTTTGGCCCAATTATGCGAAAAACCCTAGGTACGATCCATGATCAGGAACCGTCGCCTACCACCACGCTGGTGGTTCGTTCGTTGTACGGCCACCGTGCAACCATCATCATTGACACCGACGACAGCAGCCACAGCCGCCGTCGCCGTTCGGCGGTTTCAATTCCGTCGATCGCCACCACCACAAAACGGTGGTGTGGCTCTTTTGATCTTGCGACTGTCATTCACCGCTATCATTCGGGCCGAACGACGACAGCAGCACAAGGCTGCCACCGCCGCCGCCGCGGCTTTTGATCACAACCGATGCCGCAACCACTACGTGTGGTGCGGCCGATGTTCGGAATCGACAACCAACGCCACCACCACTCGCTGTGGTGTGGCTGTGGCTACCGCCACTCCCCGGCGAACAAACAAACAACACCGCCACCGCTAGCGGTGTTTATGCCGAGCAACCACCATCGCCATACACCGGTATCATCGCTGTTGCTATGGGCCGGTGACAGCAACTTGAACCACGCCACTGCCGCCACTACTTTTGTCGGCGATCACCGCCGTGGGCGGCGATCGGCGAATCGTTGCCGTTTGTTCTTTGCGGCTGCCGGCATAGGATCGAAACCTTATCGGTCTTCGCCGTTACCACCGTAATCGGGGAATTCCACCGAACTGGTGGTGATGCCGATGATACATCCGCAATCCGGTCATAGCCGGATGCGGGTTCATCCTCCGGGTGCGATCAGTCTACGGCCACCACAAATCGCTGCTACCACCATCGCCATGGCGACCGGTGGCCGGCTGCCATCACCAATCGGGTGATGCAGCCGCGGCTTGGGTTGAATAGCCACCGTTGAGGAACAACCCGCCACCACCAATCGGGTGGTAGCGGTTGTGTGTGTGTGTCCGCCGCAGCCACCGCCGGTGTGGTTGCGGTTCCGAGTTCGTGACCGCCACAGCCACCACCAATCTGGGTGGTTGTGGCTCGGTGGTTTTCCGTTCGACGGCCGGTGCTGGCACCATCAACTGTGGTGCGGCCCGGTTTTTGTGATGATTGGTTCGCCGGCACCACAAACGGTGGTGCGGCCATGGTGATAATCGATTAGGTTTTCGTACGGATAACAATTTAATGCAAAATCTAAAAATAAATAAACTCAATAAAAAATCAGATTTTTAAACTTGATACGCAAGAAACAATAATTTTTAACGGATCATGCATAAACAGATAAACTGATAAGACTAAAACGATTATAACAATGGCTCTGATACCACTGTCGGGTTTTTGTGGGTATCCTCGGATCAAATTGACTCGAGGATTATCTCAGATCTATCAAACCTCGCTGATTTGATATATCTCATAGGTTAATCAAACTGATAAAACCTACGCGATCGAAAACACGCTGTTTTCGATCTTATTCGTGCGGAAGCGATAAAAGCTAAAAACCCATTAAAGCCTAATGATCTTTAATCGCTTATAGTTCTAAACCTAATAGTTTAGGTTAGATTAATTTACCTGGATTGCTTGAGACTTAGTCCACCGGTGATCGACCAACGAACGTTCTTCTAGTTGAACTGAATAAAACCCGAACAACGAAAAACTGGAATCCAACTGGGGTGTGTGGTCGGCGCCGGTTTTGGAGAGAGAGAGGGAGGAGGAGGAAACTGTTCTTGACTGAAAAGCTACAATTTTTCCTTAACCCATAAGCCTTATTTATATGGAGGAAAAATACAGTTTGTAAAAGATTCAGTTTCCTTTTATAATTATCTCTAATCCTTTTCCCTTTTAATTAGCTGGAAAAGAATTTGCATACGATAATTATGATTATATATTTATCTTAATATATAAAACCTTATTAATTAATTATTATATATTTATTTATCTAATAAATATATAATATCCTAATTAATTAATAATCCTCCATCTTTGGTAATTCTGACTGAAATTACCCAACTGATTTATAATACACTATTATAAATCCTAACTCTCCATTTCGGGGTTTCATCTAACTTGTTCGACTTATAGGTCCTCACAGGTGTGACCCTCAAGTGTCTTGTAATATTGGATGTGTAATCACTTGGTTTGTCAACTCTGCACATAATTCCTAACAATTTCAACATCATATATGATTTTATAAAAGGGTCTTGTAAAATCACATGTAATTTCAGTATGATGTGATTTTGTACAATGTTTATTGTAAAATCATATCTGATTTCATAATTATATATGATTTTGTAGAAGGTTTTTGTGAAATCATATGTGATTTTCAGTATCATGTATGATTTTATGAAAGGTTCTTGTAAAATCACATGTGATTTCAGTATGATGTGATTTTGTACAATGTTTATTGTAAAATCATATCTGATTTCATAATTATATATGATTTTGTAGATGGTTTTTGTGAAATCATATGTGATTTCAGTATCATGTATGATTTTATACAAGCTTCTTATAAAATCATATGTGATTTTCAGTATCATGTATGATTTTATGAAAGAATCTTGTAAAATCACATGTGATTTTCAGTGTCATATATGATTTTATACAAGGTTCTTGTGAATTCATATATTAATTGACCCAAACTACTATATATACTACCCCAAATTAGCATACATGACATTGTTTCATACATCCCAATACTACGTCTCCGAAGACGTATAAAGATCAAAATACTGTTTAACAAGCTAATTGTTTATAAAGCTTAGACAGAAATCAAAAAAATAGGCTTGAGATGATGAAATACAAATGTAAGTCACTCATGGGGTCCTGTGAAAGTAGCCTGGTGCAATCTAGGTTTGGTTAACTTGAAACCATTCTTCTTTGCAAAATCAGTCGCAAGCCTGATCACTTTAGCCCTCCAATTGTTGTAGATAGAAAGCAAGATTTTTGTCAAATACTTGAATCTGAATTTTAGTAACTGCACCGCCTGTGGTCCACACTCATTTTCAAACTCAGGATCATATCGACTTACTGTCTCCCCCTTGTAAGTATCCATGTGACGCATCACAAAGATACCAGAGTCGTTATTGTCCACTGTCCTCCACTTCATCTTATATATGGTGGCCTTAACCTTAGACATGTTATTGACACGGGGATGCTTAACTGATTTCAGATATCCAACAAATGCATTTTGCTGCACACAACATTAATAATTGTAGTAAGCAAATTACGTCCACTTAAGATTCGTTGTGAAAAACGCCAAACCACATTACTATCAGAATCACATATGATTTTACATTAACGTTACGTACAAAATCAATCCTAATCTTAGAACCATTTACAATTGTAATGCGATAACACATGCTTTTATAGTAAAAATCATATGTAATCTATTTAGCTTACAAGTCTAATATCCATCGTTCTTCCAAAAGTTATAGTAAAAATCATATGTGATCTAGTTAGCTTATACGTGTAATATCCAAGTCAATACCACATATGATTTTTAAAATTACGTACAAAATCATATGTGATCTTCTAAGGAATATCCCTTATTGATTCCTCGTTAACCTCTATTACCGCTTTTGAAGTTTTGATAGTCAGTGTGTATTGATCAAAGTTGAGTGCCACGTGAAGACCAAGTGGGGGTGGTATCCCATCTAACTTCATTCCAATCAGCCCTCCAAAACCCATATCACGGATGCATTCTTGTTGAGCCTCTGACATCGTTCGAATGGCATTGAAAAGAGGGTTTGGAGTCGTACGTACTGTTATAGTCACCAGAATCTTCTTTGGCCTGTTCTCGATTCCCTTATCCTTGTGTTTGTGCTTACGTTTCTTTGTTGTAACTTCAGTGTCAATCCTAGCAGCCTCCGGGTGGCCTCGTTTTCGCCTTTGTACAATATCAGTTACACACACTAAACAAAAGTATTTAACTAGTTTAATCCACATATGAATCACAAATGTTATAAAAGTAAAATAATATGATCATATATGATTGAACTCATTTAAACCAACTAATCACACATGTTTGATCACATATGATTGATCTAATTTTAACCACCAAATTACATATGATAGCACATGTTCAAACCAAAGATTAACCGTAAAATCATATGATCACAAGTAAGCAAAATCACATTTATTCTTCTTGTTCAAACCAAAATCATAAGTGATTTTACAAGTGATCTTACATATTGCATATTACAAGTGATTTTAAACTTAGCAAAATCACATTTATTCTTCTTGTTCAAACCAAAATCATAAGTGATTTACATGTGATCTTACATGTTGCATATTACAAGTGATTTTAAACTAAGCAAAATCATATGATCACAAGTGATTTTACAACCAAAATCATGAGTGATTTCATAACCCACAAAATATCCCTTATGATATTGGACTTGTGAACAACCAACTTATAACAAAATGCATACACACATATCACATATGAATCACATATGGTTTCAAACAGTAAAATAGGTAATCCCCAAACATAACATCCCTAAAATCAATCCTTAGGTTTACCTGCTTCATTCATTAAAGAGGGGTTGGAGGTTTTTGGTTGATTTTCTGCACTCTCTTCCTGCTCAATCCGCAAGCTTCTTCTTCTCGTTTCTATAAAAAAGAAACACAAAACAATGTTTACATAACCAAACCCTAGTTTTTCGTACATACATCTCATAAAGTTGATTTTGGGAGGAATAAGTGAGGTTAAAGTAAGAGATTAAACTTGTGTTCTGCATGGCTGAATGTCGATCAGGAGCTTCAAATCGAGGGTTTACCTTGATGTCGATCAGCAGCTTCAAATCCAGGGTTTTGTGATCTCAATCGGCGCCAACAAGTTCTCAGGGTTTTGTGATCTCAAGGGTTTGGTTTATTTTCATGCCTATGGAGAGCTAGCTAATGATGTATATGGAGGAGAGACTGACAACTTATATGATCATCTGTCAGTGAATAGTTGCATTTTTCAAACAAATATTTCAAATTTATTGTATGCCTATTTTACCCCTAAAAGAAATGCCCCTAAATGGAAAGTGAATATAAAGTACATTAAATTACTAATATGCCATCTAATATTATATATATTATCTATACTAAACTAGTGGTTAGTAGTTGTTCCTTTGTTCTTGTAAAGGGGGTTGTTCTTGTATGAACCTCCCTCTATATATATATATATTCATTTTTTTGTAAAAACTTGATAAATAATCTAACCATATGAATATTCATATTCATCTTATGAATATTCATATTCACCAGATAAAAATTATGAATACTCATATGAATATTCATATTCATCTTATAAATATTCATATTAATCATATATTCACCATATGAATATTCATATTCATCATATATTCACCATATGAATATTCATAAATTCATTCACCAGGTGAATATTCATATTCACCTTATGAATACAAAACACAATGTCCATTACATTTATATTAATAAGTAAATAACAACTAAATACATACAACCATAGCTCTCAACTCTCTCTTTCCGGCCACCACCACCATTAAATCCGACGACCTCACCACCACCACCACCGCCGCCACCGTTAAATCCGGGGACCTCACATAAATGGAACCCTACATAAATCAAGATTGAAGATTAAAGTCTAAAGAACTAAAATTGAACTAAATGGAACCCTACATAAAGATTAAAATATAAGCAACTAATTAACAGATCTGATCCATGGTCAAACTCAAAAGTCTTCAAATTTAAGAATTTAAGTATGTGGTTGTAAAACCTGAAATGAACAACATCTTATGGATTTCAAGGGTATTATTGTCTATCTTCATCATTTTCATGTGGGTCACTGATGGATTTCTTTTGGTTTCTTTGAGGCATTATATCAAACAGTTTATAAGCATGTTTTAGACATCAAACTAGTGGCGCTTTGGATCATCCGATCAGATCAAGAATCATATAAATCAATCTAACATCGAACTAGAAGAACATCTGGCACATGAAATACAAAAAATATAACACAGTTCCAGTTAAGGACTTACCCGAATCCCCATGAAAAGAGAAATTGACTAGAAACACAATCAGGCTTTAATCACAGATCCGTACACGAACTCCGACGAACGGTGGCGAGAAGGAGAGTAGATGGTTGGTGGTCGTCGGTGGTGGCAGGCCAGAGGTGGTGGCGGTGGTGGCGGTGGTGTGGTGTGATCGTGAAAAGAGGAGTGGAGAGGACAGCCGACCGGCGGTGGCGAGCAGATGGTTGGTGGTCGTCGGTGGTGCACGACGGAGGTGGTGGTGGTGGCGCCGGCGGTGCACGAGGGAGGGTTCTCAGATCTGAAAGAAGAAGATGGTGTTGGTGGTGGCGTCGGCGACGGTAGCGGTGGTGTTGACGGTGGTTGCAGTGGACGGTGGTAGCGGTGGTGGAGGCGGCGGTGCGGTGGTGGCGGCAGGTGGTGGTGGTGGTGGTGGATGTGGAAGATGAAGTTGGGATATGTGGTTGTTGTAGCTTTCAATTTGGGGAAGATGATTTCAGTTTGGGGAAGATGATGGTTTCTAGAAGGAACAAATCAAATGTCAAAAATACCCTTTAAGGGTTATAATCAGGTGTGGTGAGATTAAAACTGACAAAGGTACAACCCATGGCATTTTCCTTTGATCAAAAAAATTTAATGGTGTAAGATTATTCCTCAAGTTTTTACAAAAAAAAGTGGGTTTTATTTGATTATTCCTATATATATATAATAAAATAAAAACCACATATTTTGTAAAAACTAGAGGAATAATCTAGGCCATCAATTAATATTGATCAATGGTTGATAATAAAAGAGGACCATTGTAACACCATATGCATTTTATATGCATCACACATGATTATAAACCCACAGGGGTACTTTGGTCATTTTGAAACCTACTTCTAGAATCCTCCTTCATTATATTCCCCATAACCCCCATCTTCATTTTGAAACCCTCCTTCACCACCACAACCACCACCACCACCACCTGTCGTCACCACCGTACCATCGCCGCCACCACCGCTACTACCGTCCACTGCAACCACCGCCACCACCACCACCTGCTACCGCTGCCGGCGCCGCCACCAACACCATCTTCTTTTTTCTTTCAGATCTGCCTCGTCACCGCACCACCACCACGTCGCACCACCACCGGTCTGGATTAGAGCGTCTGGCGGAGGACGGTTGCGGAGATGCCGGAGAACAACGCCGATCTGACTTCGGTTTTTGAACGGCGGCGGCGGAGATGCCGGAGGACGCCGATCTGACTTCGGTTGCGGAGATGCCGGAGGACGGTTGCGGATGAGGCATTTGAACAGTGGCGGCGACAGCGGTTCCAGATTTGAAAATTGAAGAGTTCCTGATCTGAAAATTGAAGAACGAAGAGTTCCAGATCTGAAACTAGTTCCAGATCTGAAACTAGTTCCCCCACCACCGGCGCCACCACCGCCGTCGACGCTACCACCACCACCACCATCTTCTTCTTCTTCTTCTAAACCGCCACCACCACCATCATAGCTTCTTCATCGTCGGATTCACCTCGATCTCCATTCCGAGCACGTACCTTCTCGCCTCCCAAATAATCCTTCACAAACACATCCACCATCACCGTCGGATTCGCCGTCACCACTACCTTCCTCCGGCACCGATCGAATACCTCTAAGCTGTAGCATCTGAATGTTGATTATTGTTATTATTATCATCGCTTGATTAATTTCTTCCTGTTCGATTCTCAAATTTTCAAAATCTAAACCTGTGAATCATCGATCTCATCACATCATTTCTCTTCCGAAGATTTCTAAAATCAAATTTCAATAAATTCATATTCATATAAGCAAATATCATGAAATCGGTCAAAATCAAAAGAAGTTTAATGCTGAGAAATAGATAGAGAGAGAGAGAGTGTGTGTGATGACGATGATGATGATACCATTTTTATCTTCTCTTTCTCTCTCTATCTCTATCTATTATTATTATCACATGAAAAGAAATTTGGGTTTTTTTTAATGATTTCATATGGTTTAATTAAGTAGATATTTAATTTGGATTTATGTAATTTTTATCTTGTGTATATGAAGTGAATATGAATATTCATATGGTGAATATGAAGTGAATATGAATATTCATATGGTGAATATATGATGAGTATGATATGGTGAATATAAATATTCATATTGTGAATATATGATGAATATGATATGTTGAATATATGATGAATATGATATGGTTAATATGAATATTCATATTGTGAATATGATGGTGAATTTATTTAATTTTTTATCTGGTGAATATGAATATTCATATGGTGAATATGATAGTGAATATTCATATAATGAATAAACTGCAATTTTTTTTATTACCAAAATAATGATCATGCCATTTTCAGATCAAGGGCTTAGATTATTCCTCAAATTTTTACAAAAAAGTGAATATATATAGAGGAATAATCAAATAAAAACATTTTCTTTTGTAAAAACTTGAGGAATAATCTTAAAATGACGATCATGCCCTTTTTAGATCAAAGGCTTAGATTATTCCTCAAGTTTTTACAAAAAAGTGGTTTTTCCTTGAAGGACCCTATATATATATATAGGTGAAAGTTCAAATACAAACCACTTTTTGATTGTGAACGTGAGGACAACCCAGAGCGCGACACGTGGCACCAAAATTTCTGACACGCGCGACTTTTCCCGCGACTTAGTGTTATTCAGTCTGAATAATAGTGTTATTCAGACTGAATAACACTAAGTCGCGGCTTTTTGGTTACAAGTCGCGCGTGTCACTGAATTTTCGGCGACTTAGTGTTATTCATATTGAATAACGTTTTATTCAGTCTGAATAAAGCGTTATTCAATATGAATAACACCAAGTCGCGAAAATTCAGAGTGACACGTGGCGCGCTCTCGGTTGTCCTCACGTTCACAACCAAAAAGTGGTTTGTATTTGAACCCACCCCTATATATATATATATATATATATATATATGGGGAAGGGGGGGGGGGGTGTGCGGCACACACGCTTAGAAGGGTTAAAAATGTAATTTGTCAAATTTCTAAATCTATAGAATTTGAATTTTTTTCTATGTTAATGGATTCTAAATTTCCTCATCTTATGGAAATCATTGTCTCCTCCGGATTCCAATTCCAGCATTAAAAACCAACCAAACATGAGAAATCCATGATCCAATTCTTTTAAATTTCCAAGAATTTCAGTGAACCAAACGCCCTTTTAGCTCTCTAATTCTTTTGAATCTTCTTCTTTTCTACTTGATTTCCTCTCAGGCGTGAAACACACACACCTATGAAATAGAGTTTTCTAACAAATGATAGATTCATGCAAGTATGCAACTATGAATCCCTAGAATAAGATTTTGCTTAAGACCAAATAAGCCCATTATCTCCAAGCCCAAATCGGAAAGTTATTAAGCCTTGAAATAAGGCCCAAAACTAAGTGGCTTGAATCTACTACAAAAGTAAATCTAAAATTATGATTATTACAATTAGATAGGTTTGATTCTCGTAACATCTTAGGGGGTGCTTGGTTCATTTTAGGGAATGGGAATGGAAATGAAAATGGGAATGCAGGAGAATGGGAATGAAAATGAGCATTATATTGTTGCTACTTGGTTAACCCACTATAATCAATGAAAAATTGTTTCATATTAAAAAAATATTTTCCTCCACTTCTAAAATACAAAAGATGTTCCATTTAACATCAAAAGATGGAATGACGTATGGAAAAAAAACTGAGTAGAAAGAAAATTTTCATTCCCCCCAATTTGGTCAGGAATGGAAATTAATGAATCTGCAGGAATGATTCCATTATATAATATCAGACCAAGCAGCAGTATTCATTGTCATTCCCATTCCTTACCCTGCAATACCCCCAACCAAGCACCCCCTTAGTTAGCAATGAACAACTCTAAATAATATGGTTCACATGTACCTTAATATTTTGTTATGTTTTTAAATTTCGCAAGCGCTAGAATTTTCGTTTGAACTTTCATTAAGAAAAAAAAAAAAACAAAACCCAAAAGTAAAGTAATATAGTAAATTGGTCATACCTAAAAAATGCTATCCATAAGCCAAACCCTAAACGAATAATAAGTGTCATTAAGAATACGCATTTAATTTAATTATCTTAGAACTTAACCTAACGTTATGCAAAAATATCATCAATAAAAAGTAAAAACCTGACAAACAGACACATATACATAATTTGACACACTCATGATTTTCTAATTTATCTACGGATAAATCAATAATCTTTTTTGAAAAATAATCCCAATATATATGGAAAAAAATGGCAATAAAAATTTCATTACATCAAGTTTGCTTATGAATTATGATATTGTATATTTTGTTCTAAATATTTTACTAATTATATAATATATTTTTTTTAATGTTATAAAAATATAATACAAGACGCGTATACCGACACATTTTTGAACATTCATTTGCCTTTAAATTGAGAATAGTTGGTCAAATCTGTTAATGACATTGAATTGAAGTCGTGGGGCATTATTGAAAATTAAATTTTGATCGATTTAATTCACATTTTGCTCACAATTTTATTTTGTAAAAGTACCATACCTATTTCATTTCAAAGTTTCAAAAAACAAATGTACCATGCATCACTAATTTTGTTTGATTTAATTTCTAAACTTCATCACTAAACTACCATGCATCTATCGTAATTAACCCTATGTTTGGAAATGTTTTAAAAAAACATGTTACAACACTAAAAAACGTCCTATAAACTTACTGTAACACTTTTAGATATGATATTTTTTAATTTGGTCTTATAAACTAGCGTTATATAAAACACTCTATCATGACATTTTTTTAATTTTAGACATCCTGTAAACTCAATTTTGTTATAACGAATCTTGAGGAAAAACATTTGATCAAAAGTCTAGCTATTTTAATGTGAAACCAATTGAATATGATGATAAACTAAGAACATACCTAAATGAATAAATAAATAATTGGTTTATGTACATGTACTTAGGGGCCGTTTACTTGAACACTTATCCGGTAAGTACTTACCGGTAAAATTGAACACTATTAGCTACCATATGGTACAACATTTTAGTCTCTTAAAATGGTATCGTATGCAACAATTTACCCGATAAGCTCTTACCGGGTAAGAGTTGTCGATCTCACTTATCCGGGTAAGACTTTCGGTCCATGCTATCGCTCTTACCGGGTAAGATTGTAGTCATGTTCATGTTCTCCCCGTAAGGTAAATTGACCCGGTAAGTACTTACCGGGTAAGTTCAAGTAAACGGCCCCTTAGTAGCTAGGTATCATAAAGATGGGTCCTGATCGAGGTCGGGACCAACTCTCCAATTGTATAGTGTGGATTCAATTAGTCAATTTTTCATTAACGCCCATGCAAACTCATGTTGAATTGAATCACTGTTTATTATTTTAACGTCTATTATATATATTTTGTATGATATTATTAATATATATGTACTCATATGTATGATATTTATTTACTCATCGATTTAATGAAAACAATATATAATAACTTCTTCTCTTTCGAATTGCCATAAGATTTATGGCATGAAGTATCTGTTTAAATTAATATACAAAATTTTCAAACATTTTAACTAACGTTAAAAACGACTATCAGTTTTGAATCTATGTTAGGAGTTGTTTATCAAATGTTTACCATGCAAACGTCTATTGGTAACAACTGCTAGATGTGAAAGGAGCCAAACCGATTGAGTCAAATCAGATTGAATCCAACAAATATTACTAACTTCCGTCCCAAAATT
The DNA here is from genome assembly GCA_030169165.1 of Centaurea solstitialis. Classification (NCBI taxonomy): domain Eukaryota; kingdom Viridiplantae; phylum Streptophyta; class Magnoliopsida; order Asterales; family Asteraceae; genus Centaurea; species Centaurea solstitialis. The sequence goes on along the minus strand of CM058042.1, from coordinate 72,441,035 downwards.
ATTGTCTTGTTTTGACTTTTGAAAGTATTTTTTGTCGACTTTGACCTTAAATATTTTTGTTTGTGTTATATAATAGTTGATGAAAATTATACCAATGAAAATACATTTAAAAACACAATCCATTCATATATTTTGCATCAAGTATTATATAACACAAACAATTATATTTAAGGTCAAAGTCGAGAAAGATAGACTTTCGAAAGTCAAAACTGGACAATAATTTTGGGACGGAGGGAGTAATTGGTTTGGATACATACGATATTCAATGGATGATTACATCAGATCTGATCCATACGATGTGCTAATTGAATCCAATTTTTTGACAATGAAGTAAAGTGATTAATCACCTTTAATATGTGTTGAAACAAACACAAATGAGGCTAAGAGATTAAAAACCAACACAACACATAATCTGATTTAAGCAAATAGAAACAAATTGATTGGATTGATTGGATGGGTGATTAGATGTTGGTCAGTTTGGTTTGGTTTGTTTTTGGTATGTTCTAGACTGCCATCCAAAAACCAACTGGTCCGGATTGAATGTTGAGATATGATCCAATATAACAACAATTGGATATCCAATTACGGGTAGTTGGTTCTAATTAGATTGGCCGGTTCCGATTTGTAGGAACCAATCCAATGATATGACAAAAACATTTCTAGAAAAAGAAACAATAACCAACGGAAATAACATAAATCACACCTTTTACGATGAAATCGAATTCTTGAAGAAATCGAGAGATAGAGGCCTCCCCAAGTAGTGTCCTAAGACGAAATTTTTCCACCAGTTGTGCATTGAAATCGGACGTTGTCTTGAAGATACAACTCTCTAATTGGATTGATGCATGCCAATCCAATATTGATAATACATTCTATGGAAAGCCTTTGCGACATTGAGAGAATGAGAGGAAATTCGTGTGTCAAAAATCTAGAAGGATAAGGTAATTATATCTTTTGAGTTCCAACTGAAACTAATTGCAAAAATAAGCCATATGCATGTTTGCCGCGGATTTACCTGCTTGGAAACCCGCGCCAGAGTACTATGTTTTTGACAAATAGAATCACGCACCTTGGCATAGGTTTACCCGTGTGAGTTGATGCCAAACAAATTCCAGCACGGGTTTTTCGGCAACTTTGGTAGCATGAACCTGCCAAATGCTTTGATTTGTCTTTAACGAAAATGAATTTAACGTAAGGCCCTATCTGTTGACCGTTTAAATATTAGTAATCCCTCACTAAGGCCCAAGGAAAACCCATCTATTGGGCCTCTCTCCAATTTGATAACTAGTGCGATTATAACTTTGTGGACAAATATCCAACACAAATTGGAGTGGTTGACTTTCTACACACCTCTAACTAGAGGTGCACATGACCGGATTTTTATCTGATCCGGATCGGATTTATACTAAACCGGTTTTTTTCGGATCTGTCAGAAACCGGTTTTGTTAGAAACCGGTTCGGATTTCAACCGGTTTTTCGAAAAAATCCATATCCGAAGGAACCGGTTTCGGATCGGATTGAAACCGGTTTCGGATCGGATTGAAACCGGTTTCCGGTGGAACCGGTCCTCTATTGGGTCTTTTTTTGGGCTAGAAAATTCAGAAAATTCAATTGAAATCTAATCTGAATTGGTGTGGGCCGTGATTTTTTATGGGCCGTGAATTTTTTTAGGATTTCAGGCCCAATAGCAGTAAGCTCACATAGACATTACCGGTTTGATTTGAAACCGGTTATCCGGTCAAACCGGATCGGATCCAATCCGGTTAAAATCCGGTTTGAAAAAATTCCGGTTTGAAAAAAATCCGATCCGGTTTGAAAAAAATTCGGTTTTTATAAAACCGGATTCGGATAGTTTTTGCGTAAAATCGGATAACCGGATTTTCTGTGCACCTCTACCTCTAACCATTATGGCCCTTACTTATCTTATTGGATAACATTGTCATACAATAAAATTGATTTTTTGTAAGTGTCTTTTACATAATAAGCATATACTGGGCAAAAGTCTTCTGATCACTCTTGTTGGATTAGATTCTTAGCCATTGCTATCTCTTTTACCAAGTAAGATTGTCAATCTTTGTGACTTTGATCACCACTAAGATAAATGACACCCGATAAGTAATCAAGTGATATTATTTAAACAATTAGAACATACTAATCGTTCCAACATATTATTTAAATGGAATTTAAAGATTATAGCACTAGTAAATGTGCGTCCTATATGAAATCGTTAGAATAAATTATTCATCAAGTTAGAGAAAGTTATAAAAGCTAATACATTCTGTCTTTATAAAAGAATAAGCTGTGAGACAGAAATCAAACAAGTGAATAGACTTCAAAGAGTAGATTGATCATGCTATTAACTGTTTAATACGGTGCTTTTCAAAATGTTATTAAAGTTGTGTTTGGTAAAAATAAGCTAGCTGATAAGTTAGTTTATGTTTGGATGGACCATAAGCTAGCTTATTGATTGAAACGCAACTTATTAATTGAAACGCTAGCTGAAGTAGCGTTTCAGTAGTTTTCTTTTTTAGTTTTTTCAATTATACCCTTATTAATTTTAGTTATTATATCTCAAGATATCATTTTTTGTCATTTTACATACTCATAAGCTAGTTTTTTTTCAAACATAATTTATTCATTAGGTAGCTTATCAGCTACCAGCTACCTTATTAGTTAACAACTAGGTTATCAGATATCAGCTAGCTTATCAACTACTTTACCAAACACAGTCTAAATACTTTTAAATGTAGCTTTTGTTTTATTTACATTTGACTACATGTTAAAGATTACGAGTAAAAGTACTTACGGTTTTATAATCTTATCAATAGTGAACCACTACAAAACATAAGAGTATTTTTTACGGCAAATTCCGTCAAAAATCTGTCAAAAATAGAAATTTTCGAGAGATTTTTGACGGATTTTGTCGTCGGTTAATCTTTGGTCGGAAATGAAAATCCGTCAAAAATCTCATGCAAATTCCGACGAATTTTAGACGACCTATTTTGAGTTATTTTCGATAGATTTTCGAGGGGTTTTTTCGAGGGATTTTTGACGGATTTGGTCTTCAAGGGATTTTTGACGGATTTGGTCTTCATGGGATTTGTGACGGATTTGGTCTTCATGGGATTTGTGACGGATTTGGTCTTCATGGGATTTGTGACGGATTTGGTCTTCATGGGATTTTTGACGGATTTGGTCTTCATGGGATTTTTGACGGATTTGGTCTTCATGGGATTTTTGACGGATTTGGTCTTCATGGGATTTTTGACGGATTTGGTCTTCATGGGATTTGTGACGGATTTGGTCTTCATGGGATTTTTGACGGCTTTGGTTTTCATGGGATTTGTGACGGGTTTGGTCTTCATGGGATTTGTGACGGGTTTGGTCTTCATGGGATTTGTGACGGGTTTGGTCTTCATGGGAATTGTGACGGATTTTTTTACGGATTTGGTTTTCATGAAATTTTGTTTAAAATCCATTAAGAATATTAAATATATTTAAAAGAAAATTAATTTGCATTTTCTTATAACGTGAACTTGCATATACAAAACTGAAATAGAGTAATATAAGTCTTTCAATATCACTGACAAAGCTAAAAAACGTAATTTGCTAAAGGGAAGTAGGGGCGGGTGGGGGAACCGTAAAGCTGACCGGAGCACCGGTCAATCTAGCAACCTGCTCCATCAATACTTTCATCTGTGCTGCCACTTGCTCTGCAATCTGCTGTTGTATCCGCTCCTCGCACCTTTGCTCAAACGTCCGTTGTTGCTCAGCAAGCTGCTCGTCTCTCTGCTTAAGTTCTTCTTTTAAACGCCGTACCTTCATTTATCCAACATATATAATTAGTAATTAAATGTAATGTAATTATAAATATAGTATGAGTTTGCGGTTCGTAATGCTTCTAAGAGTGGTATTCGTATTGGTTCATCTGTTGGGCTAGGATCATTCATTAATTTCATGTAATTACTATATTTAAATATACCATATTTAAATATACCATATTACTATTTCCAATAAACACATGCACACTAATGACTGATGGATATCAAATCCTCAAATTGTCAACCCTTGTTGCCCTGCATCTCAAGCTGAAAGTTCTCAACTTCTTTGGGACCATGATCCTATCATCTATTTTTCCCAAATAAGCCGAACATATATTGCAGAAAACATAACTCACCTCCAGTGTGGTCTGTAGATAGAGTATGAATGTAAACAAATGCAGCTACATAGAACCCCCACCACCCTACCACATTCTGTTTGTTATCTATTTCCATAGAAACATACTATCTACTGGAAGATGGGATTTCCTCCAGTCTCCTAAAATAAAACGTCATCAGCAGATAATCCATCAAACTTCTTCAAAACCTTATAAAACATTGGCTGTCTCCAGGACCTGTCCACGAGCACCAAAAAAGATGTAAACAGAGCCGAGATCTTATATGCCCACGCATTAGAGTACTGTTTTTAAGTAAATAACCAAGGCAATCAGTGAAAATACAAGATAAACTGAAAGAATAACAAAGAACACTAATATAGACAGTCTACTATGTTTGTTCACTTTTGTTACCAACTAGAGTGCTCGACTGAACAATTCCATAACTATGTTAGTTAGTTACATAGAAAAGAGCAAACGTAAAACCAAACAAGCACAATTAATCTGACCTGACCTCTACCCAAAAGAGTAAAGCGGCTGATTACATAAAGACTTGTGCAAGAATGTGAGCAAACATGTAGCAGGAATAAAGTTTACATATGGTGAACAAAGCACGAATATATGAGTAAGAAAAGGTAACGAATAGGTAAAACATATAAAAGGTAAGGCCATGCTAAACCCTCCCAACTCCTTCTGCCCAACTATGCTAGCCAGAAACATACTAATTCAAACTGTTAATGACCCAAATTGAAACCAAGAGCCAAAGCAAAGTCTGCTGTTCTTAAAATTAACCTAAGACTGGAATTCAAGTTTAATTTCAAAGAATCTCCAACCATTTAAGCAACTAGAACTAGAACTAGAGAATTGTGTTCATATAATTACCTTGGGTCAGATCCTTTTGAATCCAGTCCGATCCGTACTGATCAAGAGTCATCTAAACCTTCAAATGTAACAATTCTTTTTCACTTTTTTATGTTCAGGTTGCAATTTCAATTGTTTTAGGGAGGAAATGCTTAATCTTTTGTGATGAGAGTGGCAAATGTGGCTATAATTAGAGTATTGTAATTGTTTTAGGTAGGAAATTTCAAGTCTTTAAGCAGGAGAGTAGTAATAAGAATATACAAAGCATAAATTAAACAATTAAATCCTGTCATATTGTAGTCTGATCCAAAAAAAGGTCCACCTTGAAGACAATCTTGTAGGACAATTGTACATATGATTAAATCAGCCAATCTTTAGAAAAAAAGATGAATAATTCAAGAAAATCAGATATTGAAATTAGGGAACTTAAAATATGACTTCAAATTCAAGGCCTTTTTATGCAAAATTACTCTAGCAAAGATGAAAGAACACAAGTATAGATTCTGATTTGGGTAAATATAAGTAACAAATTTTAAAAAAACATAAAATAGATTATAACTAATTACATATTATAAAAAGATTTTAAGAGAACATATTATAATAAGATCATTAAAAAACATATTTTAAAAAGATAATAAAAAACAGATTATAAAGAAGTAAAAAACAGAATACCATATTTGAAATAAAAAAGCAAATTATAAGAAACAGAGTATAAACTATAAAGAACAAAATAACAGATTAGTAATAAAAAAGCAAATTATAAAAAACAAGTTATAAAGAACAGAATACCAGATTAGTCTCATGGTACCAAAATTATAGAAAACATATTATGGTTTTGGGAATATGTATCTTTCACAGCTGTCTACAATATGCATATGTGAATCATACACACATAAATCTCTATCGTATAAATATTCCCTGTAAATCCATCAAATTTTCATTATAAAATTCATCTCTAATCCAACATAAAACACATCCTAAATCCTTCAATACAACTTCAAAAAGCTCCTAACCTTTTTTAACTTCAAACAAGAAACAGAATATAACCATAAACAATAAACAAAGGCCAATAATTCAAATGGCTAACAAATAATTCCAACAAAATCATTCATTAACTGCTAGTTTAACTAAAAAGTAAGAAAAAGAAACTAAATTTCAAATAGCATCAAAGGACAAAGTGGGCTGAATCATACCCTTAAAAACCCAGATCAGATATCAAAAAGTTTCAAGAAAAAAAAGTGAAAAACAATCAAAAAAAGTTAAGCTTAAACAATCTCAAAAGAATTATTTTACAACGTATGATGGCGATGGGGACAAAGAGTTAGTAAGGAGATGGCTTACTAACTCCACAATTACTCGTATGATGACAGGGGACATATAATGACCGCAATAATGACGAGCTACAATCAGTTATTGTATGCCCAAGGAGGGAGGGACAGAGCCATAATTGCACATCCTAATTTTCCCTAACCCGTGTACTTCATGTTTATTAACAGCTTAATGAGACTCGCAGCTTATTCGATCAGCTATACATGATTGTTTGGTAGTGGCTTGATGATATAGAATTAACAATTAAGTGGCTTATTCGGTAAACTTCTAGGGGAGCTTTATGCAGAATGCCAAGTTTTTCCAAACCTGCCCCTACCGATTTAAAAACAAGCTCCATAGTCAAAAACCCTCCCAATCCATACAAACGAATTAATCCAAACAGTCATTTTCAAACATACAGAGCTTGATGGCAAAACCAGCCTAACATCCCCTTACTAAGTTCCCAAAGAAACCACATTCAGGTAGCTATAGTGTAGGTAAAAGAGAGGTAAGCCAAATACACATGCCAAAGAGTTACTAGAAGGTTCTACATGTGAAGCCTACATATAGGGGTACTTCCAATTGGCTATTATATAGACAGTTGGACATGATCAATATACCTTCCCTTTAATTAAATTGATCTCATCTCATCTATTTTGAAATTGATCATTCTTAAGCAATGAAGGTTGACTGGTTGAGCAAAACCTAACCAGATGAATCATTCCCCCATTAATAGCTATATATATTAACCAAGATGAACTGGTAAGAGGTAATAATAATACTGAGGTGCTCTTTTAAAGGAATCAGAATACAAAAATTGAGTGTAAAGGCTTTCTAAACAATTGAAATAACATCCATCTTTTGAGACAAACAGCATACAAACTTCAGCTATTAATTGTATCGTTCAAGCCGTAAACCCTAAGTAAACCTTGATTTAGCAAATCAGATGACACTATACATGGCTGGAAAACGTAAGCGAATGAAGTACTGAAGCTGTTAGTAAGAATCAATTTAGTGATTATTTTCAAGAAACTGCATACAAAATCAGGTATAAGAAGTTGATTTTAAACAAGAAACCGTAATAGACATTGTATAATCCAAGTAGCGTTTCAATAAGCTAGCTTATGGTCCATCCAAACATGTACTAGCTTATAAGTTAGCTTACTTTTTATTAAGCTGCTCACAAACAGGGCTTAATAGCAAAATCAGCAAACCCCAGATGCATATTAATTCTTCCTATTTATGTATAAATGTATGCTGCTTCAGTTAACAACCAGAAACTAAAGAAGGTTAGCTTTGGTATAGACAAAATCTATAGCGTATTGTTAGTCCAAGCAGGAATGTGCCAACGGGTGGGATGGCGATTGCTCTTAGGTTCTCCCAGTATTCAACCGCCGAGCAGGTCACCCATGGCATCGATGCTTCTGGTCTCACCGCCATTGTTACAGGTCTTCACACTTTTCCTAGTGGATCAAGTTGCATCAAAAAAGATCTAATTTACATCAACTGTATCAACTGTGGGGTACCCATCAAAGTTAATAAGGGGAGGACTAAGGCATTGTTTAGAAAAAAAAAAGTTAGCTTATCAACTATAGTTACCAGCTACCTCTTCAGCTAGTTACCCTGTCTAAAGCTCCAAAACCTTATGGACAGATGGACTATTTTGGAATTGGTGGACAGTTCAAACATTCATGTCCCAAAAAAAGAGGGGGGGGGGGGTTATGGACATTCTAAACATGTTTTAATTGACATCACAAACATGTGTACAGATCTGAATTGCAAAGCTAAGTGAATTTGGGAAAGTTGTGTAACTGACAGAAAGTTGGCTTATAAACAAGCTTATAGTCAAAAACCAGTTCTGTGAGATTCAATTCTGTTTTCTAGTAACCTTTAAATTACAATAGGTTTTTCCGTAACAGATATAACAATGAAATATAGGAAATTGCTTCAAAGCTGTGTTTAGCAAAAATAAGTCAGCTTATAAGTTAGTGCATGTTTAGATGGATCATAAGCTAGCTTATTGAAATGCTAGTTGGAGTATCTTTTTACCAATTATACCCTTATTAATATTAATTATAATACCTCATGATACCCTTTTAATATGGTCATTTTACATACTCATAATCTAGTTTTTGCCAAACATAATTTATTCATAAGCTAGCTAGCTTATTAATCAACAATTAGCTTATCAACTATAGTTACCAGCTACCTCTTCAGCTAGTTACCCTGTCTAAAGCTCCAAAACCTTATGGACACATGGACTATTTTGGAATTGGTGGACAGTTCAAACTTTCATGTCCCAAACAAAACAAAGTTTTAACTTGAAAATAGATATTAATTATCTCAATTTGAGAGTAACTTTTCATTAGCGATTACAAAAGATGTTACTTGCAAATAAATGTTGGTGCCAAATTTTTATATGAATTTGAATTACCCTAATAACAAGTTTAACCTTAAAAATCATAGCATAATCCATCAATAATCAATGTTTTAAATCATAAACAAATACTAGGTCAGAATACTAACATCCAAAGTGTGGTGGAGCCAGCCAAGAGTATAATAATAATCTATGATTGATCAATCATCACATAAATCCTTTTTCTATAGAAATAAGAAAACTACAATCCATCTATGATTGAGAATATAATTAGGAGTTGGACCAGAAATCCGTTCAAATAGAACCAGAAATCCGTTCAAATATAGTAGAAATATTAGTAAATTGTGATAATGAACAAGCAATTTCCATACCTATATTGAAGTTGCTTAAAGGTAGAGATTACATACACTGGCCGAAGAGGAAGATGATGAGATGATGATAGATGAAGATGAGATGATAACTTCTCGATTCACCAGTTTTCTAATCAATTCAATACCAATTAAAGCAAGCAAAAAACAAGCAAATTAAGAGATGCAATTTGAACAAGCAATTTAATCAATCGAATTCAGAGACGCAATGGAAACCTGAAAGGTATGATTGATTTCGACTGTTCATCTCAACAGATAATTCGATTCAGGTGCACCAATCCTTGTAACAATGCGATGATAAGGTATGATTGATTAGAATTTATCTACAAATCATACAATCCAGATTAGAAATCGATGGAGATAGAAATTCGATGAAGCAAATCTGAGAACAAACATGATGGAGATAGAATTCGAACCTTGAAAATTGAAGCTAGACGACGATCTGAAAATTGAAGCTAGACAATGGAGAACAGGTGATCGACGATTTCAGAGATGAAGAGAGAACGCACCATTGAGAATGGGTTTAGTGATAGTGGAAAATTAGGGCACCAAACAAAAACATTTGGTATAAGAGTTTAAATTTTTATGAAAGGTGAGGGGGATTTGTGTACTTTTAACAAAACATTTAAAAATTTACTTTAATTAAAAAAGTAAATTATTGGTGCTGGAAAAAAATAATCATCCAAAAAAATAAACAATTTTGATGGATTTGTGACGGAATTTATATAAAGTAATATTTTTAATTATTGACGGATTTGTGACGGAAATTTTTAACGAATTTTTGACAGACTTTATAAAAAGTAATATTTTTAATTATTGACGGATTTGTGACGGAAATTTTTGACGGATTTGTGACGGAAATTTTTGACGGATTTTTGACGAGCTTTAAAAAAGGTAATTTTTAATTATTGACGGATTTGTGACGGAAATTTTTAACGAAATTTTGACAGACTTTATAAAAAGTAATATTTTTAATTATTGACGGATTTGTGACGGAAATTTTTGACGGATTTTTGACGGATTTTTGACGGACTTTAAAAAAGGAATATTTTTAATTATCGACGGATTTGTGACGGAAATTTTTGACGGATTTTTGACGAACTTTAAAAAAGGTAATATTTTTAATTATTGACGGATTTGTGACAGAAATTTTTAACGAATTTTTGACAAACTTTATAAAAAGCAATATTTTTAATTATTGACGGATTTGTGACGGAAAATTTTGACGGATTTGTGACGGAAATTTTTGACGGATTTGTGACGGAGATTTTTGACAGATTTTTGACGGACTTTAAAAAGGTATTATTTTTAATTATTGACGGATTTGTGATGGAAATTTTTGATGGATTTTTAACGGACTTTAAAAAAATGATATTTTTAATTACTGACGGATTTGTGACGGAAATTTTTGACAGATTATTAACGGACTTTAAAAAAAGGAATATTTTTAATTATTGACGGATTTGTGACGGAAATTTTTGACGGATTTTTTAGGGACTTTAAAAAAGGTAGAATTTTTAATTATTGACGGATTTGTGACGGAAATCTTTAACAGATTTTTGACGGAGTTTACAAAAAGTAATATTTTTAATTGTTGACGGATTTTTGACGGAAATCTTTGACGGATTTTTGACGGATTTTAAAAAAGTATTATTTTTAATTATTGACGGATTTGTGACGGAAATTTTTGACGGATTTTTGACGGGTTTGGAAAAAATATTTTTTTTAAATATTTAAACTATTTCCAACGGATAGTTTGTCAAAAAGTTGTCTAAATTTTTGACGGATTATCGATAGAACAATTTTTGTCAATAAGTTGTCACAAATCTATCAAGAGTTTTAGAAATTTTATTTTTGTATATGTTATTGAAAATCTGTCACAAAACTGTCGATAATTTTTGACGAAAAATTTCGTCAAAAAATTCCGTCAGAAATAGTCATTTTTCTAGTAGTGAACTAAAGGAAAATTTAAATGAAAGCTCATTTTTCATTGTAAACGTGAAAACTACTAAAATTGTGCCATGTGGCAATATTCACTCTGAATATCAATCTTTATTCAAAGTGAATAAAGGCACCTAAGCTTTATTCACTCTGAGTAATGCATGATATTCGGAGTGAATATTGCACATTGTGCTTGTAACACCCCCGTCCTGCGTGGCTAATAACGGAGGATGCCACAAATACAATTAAACCATAGATAAGTTAAACTATTGAATATAACAGAGCAATTACTAAGGTCATCCAAAATACAGATACACAACCACAAACGGAGATAGCAGTTACAAACTATGGTCTCACAATACACATGTGTACATAAATATGCAGGCACCAAAAGATTAACAAAAGCGAGTCCTAGTAACTTTCGTCAGTCTTGTTATCTCCGTTGCTCTCGTCCCATATCCCTGCTAAATCATGTACCTGCCGAGAACAAAGAAAATCTCGGCTGAGCTTAATGCTCAGTGAACGGATAATATAACAACAATGTAAACAATAAATATGAAATACAAGTTCAAGGGGAATACGTAAGCAATAAGCAGTATTCAAAGTTAAGAACATCTCAAAGAAAAGTTGATGTCAATCGAACGCCTCGAAGGCATATCAAAGTCCGAAGACTACACCGCATCATCACGATACGTTGTTCCCAAAGGATGATCAGTCCGTTTGGGCCTGGGTGAGGAAAGAGGTGCGGGCACAGCACAGCAATCCTCTCCGTGGATTAAACCACGGCCACAATTTCTTTTCCGATAACGGTTCCTAGGATCGATCCATACGCCCTCTATTCTACCGGTTCTCATTCTAGTCCGCTTTTAAGGACTTTATATAAAATGAGGACGCCATGATTGTTTTAGCCACCATGGAAGCATCTCAATACCGGTGCCTCGATATTGAGTCTAAGAAAATAGTTCAACAATATGAAATCTCATAATTCAATTGATCAAGTGATCGACATTCCAAATAAGTCATAATCCGAAAAGGAGATAAGCTCAAGACATTTACCAAGCAAATTTAGAATCAATTATTCGGAATTATCAATAATCGTTTCGGATTAGGAAGCCTTATGCAAATGGCTATCCCCGTATCAAGTGAGATATAGAATCCGTACCTGAGTAAACGATAATGAATAACACGACCAGACCCGAAGAGTTGATATGGTTCACACCCGGTCACCTTTACACAAAACGATAACATATCACCAACTATAAATCAACTAATGTATCTATCGCATATACAAATCTAAGACCTATGTTTCTACTCATTTTTATCTCTATATTGGTCCTAATTAGTTTTAAGGTTGATTGGTACAAATTCTCTTAAGGTACCAGATGGGTAAGTACAATTGGAAATTGCTAATTCAACTACCCGTACCAAACAGCCTCTATCTCGCTTCTTTTCTAGCATTTTTATCCTATTTAGGGACCATATTAGCCTCTACAATACAAATACAAGTTGTAGTACAAGGTCTTAGGAGTCTATAGGATTTGGAATCACCTCATTTGGATCATCCGTCTATTAGATACAAACTTTACGAAACAGCAGTGCTGCTCGCGACATGCTACCAGCAGCCCTAAAAACGTACTGTTGTGGGTCTTTAAACGCCACAATTAGACATCGGACTCTTCATGACAATTGTAATACATACTAAGGGCTTTAAGACTGCAAATTTTCAGCCCTTTCCGACGTACGGTTTGCGAGTTATGGGCTGCCAAACATCGGAATTCATGGCTGTCAAAAATCCCGATTTCGGTCATTTTTCCCCAACTCGATTTTATGATTGCAAAAGCATAACTTGCTGTTCTTACAAGAGATGCACATGCATTAACATCCAGATATTTAGATAAGGTCCACGACTTACTATCCTAGGCTTTATCACGTCGTTTCGTTCTTTTACGCATTTGATCGAATAGTTGGCATGCGTTAACTTATACTCACCAAAGTCTTAGCTATAATGGAATCCTAAGTTACCAAACAATTCCTACTCAGATTTTAGCTAATCTAAGTTATCAAAACACATAAGTAACCCACTTTACACCACTAAATCATAATCTAAACATCGAAACGAAAACAAAAGAAACTTGTACCTTTGGAAAGGATTTAACGAGAGGATTCCGAATATGCAACCATTACGTTCAATCTCTTAGTAACTTGAGAGAATTTTTAGAGAGAAGGTCTTAGAATGAGAGATGGAGAAGTCAGTTGATGAAAGGGACGATGATGATGTGTATTGAAGAAGAAATATGGATTCTTTTATACACAAGACTAATTGAAGTTTCTCACTTTGACAATTCTAGCCCCCTAAGTCTAGTTCTTATAACTCTATACCCTAGTAGTCAAATACTTAACATTTAAAGTTAAGTTTAACGGAAGGTGGCTATTATAATTCTCCCCCCTTAAAAGGAATTTCGTCCTCGAAATTGAAACGTAGATAGAAGACTTACATTAATCAAAGAGATGCGGATACTCCTTTTGCATAGATTCCTCCGTTTCCCAAGTGGCTTCCCGTTCGGAATGATTTCGCCATAACACTTTCACGAACGGTATTACCCTTCGTCGCATTTGTCGCTCTTCTCGACCTATTATAGCCTCTGGTTCTTCAACATAAGAGAGATCATTTTCGATCTTGTCCAACGGATACTCAATTACATGAAGGGGGTGATATTGATACCCACGAAGCGACGAGACATGAAAAACGTTGTGGATATGCGAGAGTTGAGGAGGTAACGCTAGACGATACGCCACCTCGCCAACTCGTTCAAGTATTTCAAAGGGTCCAATATATCTCGGACTAAGTTTACCTTTGATTCCGAATCTGCGAACACCACGCAAAGGTGAAACTTTTAGAAATACATGATCACCATGTTGAAACTCTAAATGTTTCCGATGCTTGTCTGCGTAGCTTTTCTGTCGAGACTGAGCCTCTTTCATTTTCTGCCTCGCAATCTCGACTTGTTCGGTGGTAATTCGGACAAGCTCGGGTCCTTCGATAGCTCGTTCCCCAACCTCATTCCAACAGGTTGGTGTTCTACATTTTCGACCGTATAAAGCTTCGTATGGGGCCATACTAATACTAGCTTGCCAGCTATTATTATATGCAAACTCTACAAGATACAAATATTCGTCCCAACTACCAGACCACTCAAGAGCACATGCTCGCAACATGTCTTCTAAGGTCTGAATAGTTCGCTCTGTCTGACCATCAGTTTGTGGATGAAATGCTGAACTCATGGTCAGTCGAGTACCCCATGCTTGGTGAAGACTTTTCCAGAATCGAGAAGTGAATCGTGGATCTCGATCAGATGTGATAGAAACTGGGGTGCCATGCAATCTCACAATTTCCCGCTGGAATAGATCAGACAGTTTACTGACCGGGTACGTCTCTTGTATAGGTAGGAAATGAGCCGACTTGGTTAGACGGTCGACTATAACCCATATAACATCATGTCGTCTCTGCGTTTTCGGCAATCCTGTTACAAAATCCATAGAGATATGCTCCCACTTCCAAACAGGAATCTCTAATGGTTGTAACAAACCGCTAGCCCGCTGATGTTCAATCTTCACTTTTTGGCAAGTAAGGCACTTCGCCACGTACTCGGCTACATCTCGTTTCATACCATTCCACCAGAAGTATTGTTTCAAATCTCGATACATTTTAGTGGATCCGGGATGAATTGAGAAAGATGAATTATGAGCTTCACTCAAAACGGCTTCTTTGAGTTCAGGATTGTTGGGTACACAAATTCGATTACGGAACCAGATTGTACCTTTATCGTCGACTCGGAACTCTGTCTGCGGATCGCCTTTAGCTTTTTGTAGGATAGCCCACAGTTCACCATCTTGTTGTTGAGCTTCCTTGATTCGTGATACAAGAGTTGGCTCAACCGTAAGACTAGCCAACATTTCATTTCCACCATGATAGCATAAACTGATACCCATACGTTTTAAATCGGAAGCAATATGGGGCTGAACAATTAAGGAAGATATGCTACCACTGCTTTTGCGGCTAAGAGCATCGGCGACGACATTTGCTTTGCCGGGATGATATTGAATTCGGACATCATAGTCCTTAAGAAGTTCGAGCCATCGTCGTTGTCGCATATTCAACTCTTTCTGCGTGAAGATGTACTTTAAGCTTTTGTGATCAGTAAAGATATCACAAGTCTCTCCGTACAAATAGTGACGCCATATTTTGAGTGCAAAAATGACCGCCGCCAACTCAAGATCATGAGTAGGATAATTTACCTCATATGACTTAAGTTGACGTGAAGCATACGCGATCACTCTGCCGTGTTGCATTAGAACACAACCAAGGCCACTTTTAGAAGCATCACTATAAATCTGAAAACCTTCCGAACCAGATGGCAATGCAAGAATCGGCGTTGTAATCAATCTCTTCCTTAGTTCTTCGAAACTCTTTTCTTGATCTTCACCCCAAACGAATTTAACTCCTTTTCGAAGAAGTCTAGTCAAAGGAAGAGCGATCTTGGAAAAGTTTTCGACGAACCGCCGATAGTAACCTGCTAAACCCAAGAAACTTCGGACTTCTGAAACGTTTTTTGGTTTCGGCCAGTTAGAGATGGACTCAACTTTGGCAGGATCAACTTTAATGCCTTCGCCAGAGATAATGTGACCTAAAAATGCCACCTGCTCTAGCCAGAATTCGCATTTGGAAAACTTTGCGTACAACTTCTTACTTCGGAGAGTTTCTAAGGTAATACGCAAGTGAACTTCATGATCTTCTTTTGATTTTGAATAAACGAGAATATCATCAATGAAAACGATAATGAATTCATCCAAATGGTCTTTGAAAGTTCGGTTCATAAGATCCATGAAGACGGCTGGAGCGTTCGTTAACCCAAATGGCATGACAATAAACTCGTAGTGACCATATCGAGTACGAAATGCAGTCTTAGGAATATCCTGATCTCTGATCCGGAGCTGGTGATACCCAGATCTTAGGTCGATCTTAGAAAAATACTTTGCTCCTTGAAGCTGATCGAAGAGATCGTCAATACGAGGTAAGGGGTATTTGTTACGTATCGTGACCCGGTTCAACTCACGGTAATCAATACATAACCGCATCGATCCGTCTTTCTTCTTAACGAATAAGACCGGTGCGCCCCATGGAGATACACTGGGTCGAATAAAACCCCGACTTAAGAGATCCTCAAGTTGCTCCTTAAGTTCTTTCATCTCAGCTGGAGCCATACGGTACGGAGCTTTAGAGATCGGAGCAGCTCCCGGAACAAGATCAATCGTGAATTCGACTTCTCTTTCAGGAGGAGCTCCTGGAAGTTCATCAGGAAAAACTTCCGGAAATTCATTAACGACAGGAATATCTTCAAGTTTAAGGTCTACCTCCTTTGGGTCTTGAAGCGCTGCCAAAAACCTTTCACGTTCTTGTCCGGTAATTGCCTCAACTTTTATTGTCGAAATAACACGAGTCCCCTTTTTAGGCGAGACACCTTGGAACACATATTCGGGTGCATAGATATCACCAAAAATGACCTTCTTGGATTCGCAATCGATGGTCACTCGATGTTTATATAGCCAATCTATGCCAAGGATGATATCGAAGTGATCCATTCTCAACGGAAGTAAAGTGACCTCCCGAATTCGATCGCCAACAAATAATGGACAATTTTGAAATTCACTAAGTATACATACGGAATAACCCATAAGAGTACTAATGACTAACGGAAACTCGGTAGGTTGCGCATACGGTTTGAGATGTTGTTCAAAGATTTCAGAAATAATCGAGTGTGTGGCACCAGTATCAAATAAAGCATATAAATCTCTACCATCAATAGAGAGGGTGCCAGAGACCATACCCGCAGTAGATTTGTCAGCAGATAGTGCAAACACTCGACCGCCAGAAGTAGATTGCTTCTCTTTGTCTTTGGCATTATCTTTCGGCCCTTGCTTACAATCACGGGCTAGATGACCACGTTGACCGCAGTTATAGCATGCGCCGGTCATTCGGAGACACGGACCTGGACGATGTTTAAACCCACAATCTTTGCACCGTGGTTGAAGAACTACATTTGAAGAACCTTTACTAGAAGTGCCTTGAGACGAAACTTGAGGCTTGTAATCTGCTGATTTCCATTGACCCGTTCGAATGCTCCCTTTCCCGCCGGAACTTCCTTGAAAGATATCTCGAGATCTTTTCTTACCGCCATCGCCTCGAGAAAGTATAGCGTCCAATCGTTCCCTTTCAATGTTTCTCGCAGCATCAGCAATTTGAGCCACACTTGAGAATTGTTGGTTGATAAGTTTGGGTCTAAACTTGCTATTGAGGGTCCACTTGAATTTGTTGACTTGATTTTCCACTGTGCCCGCCATACTCCCTGCAAAACTAGCCAATCGTAGGAATCTTGCCACATATTCGGATACAGACTCATCTTCTTTCTGCCGGAGTGTTGCATATTCCTGAACATACGCCTCTTTGTCTGCTGCAGAGAAGTATTGCTGATAGAAAATGTCTTTGAATCCGCTCCAAGTTAAGCTTTCCATAACTATGTCCCCTCCATAAGATTGCTTCCAAGCTTGCCACCAACGATTTGCATCACCTTCCAATTTATAAGTAGCTAACTCCACTCGGACTTTGTCGGAACAGCCCAAGACTCGAAAAATCTTTTCAAGGTGTGATATCCAGTCTTCGGCCTCAACAGGAGTAATCGCTGAAGTAAAAGTACGAGGCTTTTGCTTGTGAAACCGCTCCAACCATTGATGAATATCAACAAGTTCACCACCGGTAGTCGTTCCTCGATCCCCGATTTCTGGCCCTGGGGGAGGATTCGGGGCCTCACCCGTCTGACGTAATGCTTCCACTGTCTGTGCTATAATTCCCGGTAACATTTCGCTAATAGCCTGGTGGATAGTTGCCATCACATCAGGATGCGGTTGACCTCTCGGTGGCGGGTTTGTTTCATTTTCAGGCCCGGTTTGATTTCCCCCATGTCCGCCAGTTATTGCCGGTATTCTTCTGGGCGGCATTTGAAACTAACATACATAACACGGAAACCAATCGCTTGATTAGATTAAAAAAATAAACGGAACCTACAAGATTTCAAACACTAAGTACATAAAGAGTCTAAGATAGTCCTATCTTAGTTCTACCCATTCCTCACAGATCAAGCTTAATTTGTACTACAGGGTCATAACCTATAGCTCTGATACCACAAATTGTAACACCCCCGTCCTGCGTGGCTAATAACGGAGGATGCCACAAATACAATTAAACCATAGATAAGTTAAACTATTGAATATAACAGAGCAATTACTAAGGTCATCCAAAATACAGATACACAACCACAAACGGAGATAGCAGTTACAAACTATGGTCTCACAATACACATGTGTACATAAATATGCAGGCACCAAAAGATTAACAAAAGCGAGTCCTAGTAACTTTCGTCAGTCTTGTTATCTCCGTTGCTCTCGTCCCATATCCCTGCTAAATCATGTACCTGCCGAGAACAAAGAAAATCTCGGCTGAGCTTAATGCTCAGTGAACGGATAATATAACAACAATGTAAACAATAAATATGAAATACAAGTTCAAGGGGAATACGTAAGCAATAAGCAGTATTCAAAGTTAAGAACATCTCAAAGAAAAGTTGATGTCAATCGAACGCCTCGAAGGCATATCAAAGTCCGAAGACTACACCGCATCATCACGATACGTTGTTCCCAAAGGATGATCAGTCCGTTTGGGCCTGGGTGAGGAAAGAGGTGCGGGCACAGCACAGCAATCCTCTCCGTGGATTAAACCACGGCCACAATTTCTTTTCCGATAACGGTTCCTAGGATCGATCCATACGCCCTCTATTCTACCGGTTCTCATTCTAGTCCGCTTTTAAGGACTTTATATAAAATGAGGACGCCATGATTGTTTTAGCCACCATGGAAGCATCTCAATACCGGTGCCTCGATATTGAGTCTAAGAAAATAGTTCAACAATATGAAATCTCATAATTCAATTGATCAAGTGATCGACATTCCAAATAAGTCATAATCCGAAAAGGAGATAAGCTCAAGACATTTACCAAGCAAATTTAGAATCAATTATTCGGAATTATCAATAATCGTTTCGGATTAGGAAGCCTTATGCAAATGGCTATCCCCGTATCAAGTGAGATATAGAATCCGTACCTGAGTAAACGATAATGAATAACACGACCAGACCCGAAGAGTTGATATGGTTCACACCCGGTCACCTTTACACAAAACGATAACATATCACCAACTATAAATCAACTAATGTATCTATCGCATATACAAATCTAAGACCTATGTTTCTACTCATTTTTATCTCTATATTGGTCCTAATTAGTTTTAAGGTTGATTGGTACAAATTCTCTTAAGGTACCAGATGGGTAAGTACAATTGGAAATTGCTAATTCAACTACCCGTACCAAACAGCCTCTATCTCGCTTCTTTTCTAGCATTTTTATCCTATTTAGGGACCATATTAGCCTCTACAATACAAATACAAGTTGTAGTACAAGGTCTTAGGAGTCTATAGGATTTGGAATCACCTCATTTGGATCATCCGTCTATTAGATACAAACTTTACGAAACAGCAGTGCTGCTCGCGACATGCTACCAGCAGCCCTAAAAACGTACTGTTGTGGGTCTTTAAACGCCACAATTAGACATCGGACTCTTCATGACAATTGTAATACATACTAAGGGCTTTAAGACTGCAAATTTTCAGCCCTTTCCGACGTACGGTTTGCGAGTTATGGGCTGCCAAACATCGGAATTCATGGCTGTCAAAAATCCCGATTTCGGTCATTTTTCCCCAACTCGATTTTATGATTGCAAAAGCATAACTTGCTGTTCTTACAAGAGATGCACATGCATTAACATCCAGATATTTAGATAAGGTCCACGACTTACTATCCTAGGCTTTATCACGTCGTTTCGTTCTTTTACGCATTTGATCGAATAGTTGGCATGCGTTAACTTATACTCACCAAAGTCTTAGCTATAATGGAATCCTAAGTTACCAAACAATTCCTACTCAGATTTTAGCTAATCTAAGTTATCAAAACACATAAGTAACCCACTTTACACCACTAAATCATAATCTAAACATCGAAACGAAAACAAAAGAAACTTGTACCTTTGGAAAGGATTTAACGAGAGGATTCCGAATATGCAACCATTACGTTCAATCTCTTAGTAACTTGAGAGAATTTTTAGAGAGAAGGTCTTAGAATGAGAGATGGAGAAGTCAGTTGATGAAAGGGACGATGATGATGTGTATTGAAGAAGAAATATGGATTCTTTTATACACAAGACTAATTGAAGTTTCTCACTTTGACAATTCTAGCCCCCTAAGTCTAGTTCTTATAACTCTATACCCTAGTAGTCAAATACTTAACATTTAAAGTTAAGTTTAACGGAAGGTGGCTATTATAGTGCTATTTTAGTGGTCTTCGCGTTCACAACCAAAATTGAGTTTATATTTGAACCTAATCCTAGTGAACTAATAATAAATTTATCATCTAATTAAACGTATTTATATAAACTAACTACTATACGTGGTTAGATGAACCCCCTATCTGAATCGGGGGTTCAATAAATAACACATCGGTATTCCAGTGCATTTCGATTTGTTTTGTCATATATTTATCACTTTTCATACTGACATATTAAAATTAAATACTGTTTCATAAAAGTCAATCTTTACTGTCATTCTTATATCATTATCATACATAAAAATCATTTATAGAGAGACAGTGGCATGGTAGGTCTACTATACTGGCATAGCCACCAAATTAATACGTTAGACAATACTATTAAGGCGCTTTTATGTAGATCCAATCACATGGGAGACCTATTTGGCATAACTATGGTCTTTGGGTTCAATTATTTGTGTTGTAATTTGTACATAAAGTGGTTTTAATAAGAACATCTTTTGATATTGTGAGATTATATCTCATTCATGAATAAAATAATATGGATGTTTAATCACATTGTAATTTTCATAAGTAATTTTGTTATTAATAATCAAGTTCTTTTTAATATCTTTGACATTCTTATTTGTACAAACCGTGCAAACTCGGCCTATGCAAGGGATAGGTCGGGTCGGGTCCAAAAAACCCACACCCGATCGGATATCGGGTGAAGGGTTGGCACCCAGAAATCTGGTCGATCAAATGGGATATCCGAAATTTTTAGACTCTCGGGTAGATTTGGGTTTCAAGTCGAAATTTCAGGTTTAACATAATCAACTCAAAAAAATCGGTGTATTTCAATATTTGGCTCATTTCAAAGTATAACAAATGAGTGAATAACAACTTCTTAACGACTAAATTTAACAAGCAAACCACCGTTACCAAGTAACAGAAGTACTAAATTAACAACTTTCCATTAGAGTTCAAAGTTTACACCTCAACTTTCCATCAAAATTAACAAAAACACTAAACGTCTAAAGTCTAAACTCAACTTGGTTCCTCCGGTCTGACATAAGGGTTGCTGGGAGTTTTTAGAGTTTGACTGCATTGCTAGAACTTGCTTTGATGTTTAGGTTAGATGTTTCAGGTATGCGTTGAGTGGAAATGAGTTTGTTTTGGACGCTAGTTTGAATCTGACTTGATCAGAGACATGGATTCCCACTTGAACTTAAGATCATTCAAGGGTCATTGAGTGTTGTATATGGCTTGGGATTGAAATCTGTCAACCTTTATAGCCGTGATTTGGGTTTGATCAACAGACCAAATGGGTTGACGACCCAATCAGTCTTGAATAGTAAACTTCAACCCTTTAATATATCAGGCCATTGTTTGCTCTTTCATTTCGAAAATGAGGCATCTTTTCTGTAGTCACAAAAATTCTCCAGTGTACTTAGCGACGGAACAATTCCCTTGGGTAAAATTATAAAACTGTTGATAAACAGTCTACTCGTAATCACATGATAAAAATTGTCCCTTTATTAACACTATTTAGTAAACGCATTTTTTACATATTCTAATGACACCCTTATATTTTTATACATAACTTACTTGAATTAAAATGCCTGCCAAAAAATATACTTAGTAAACGCATTTTTTACATATTCTAATAACACAGTTTTTGCCATACTTAATTTTATTCTTTATCATCTCTGATCTCTCTATTGACCTCGAATGACCAAAACAAAATTACAATTTTAAATTTTAAAATATTGAAATATTCGTGAATATCAACCGATGCATATATCATATTTATTTAGAGTTATAGATTATAGATATTTTGATTGATTTATAGAACTTCATATTTATTTTGGTCATATGTATTGACACTAATGAGAGAATTTTGTGAATAAAATATAACTATTACTCCAAAAGTTAAAGTCAAACATAGCTTACATAGTCACTTGACCCTTTATAGACACCATTAATGTATCAATATTTCATCGATGTTAGATACCTAAAAAATTAATCACAATGCAACATTTTGGAATATTTAATTCTAAGGGGCTGTTTACCAATTTTTCCATTAAATCCTGTATGGATAAATTTGTCTGTGTGGATAAATTTGTTTGTCTGGATAAAACCATGTTGTTGTTTACCTTTTTTACTGAATCGACTGTCTGAATGACAAAAATGACCAATCTACCTTCAATATAAATTAGTCTCTGTTTAATAGACTGTTGTTTAATTTTTTAGCCGAATGATATTTCGGGAACACATAAAGTATTTGAAGATCAAGACATAATATTATAAACTTGTTGATATCAAATTCAAATTAAAACACAATTTTGAATTACTTAAAAACACAATTCTTTACACCATTACATAAAGGAGCCACATGTTAGATGCAGGATGCACCATCATCAACAACTCATAACCTTCTTTGACTTCTTCCCACCTTCTTTTGACTTCCATTATTTCTTGAATCCACCATAGCCATACAAGCATCTATAGCCATAACTCTTCTTCTCAAACACATTCACCCAATTGAATATGGCATAATGTTCAGCCTAACAAAAATCTTATAGATTGAATATTGATCCTCAATTTCTCCAAAAACCCAGACATGTAAATCCTATAGATGTGAACCCACACAGATTTTACATACCCAAACACCCACCATTACAGAAATCCAACCGAAATCAAACCCTAAGGTCATGAAATCCATATATATCGATCCCTAAGGTCATAAATTCAACAGAAATCGATCCTTAAGGGCATGAAATCCATAGAAATCAATAGAAGATAGGTCATGAAATACATAGAAATTGAAACCTGAGATCACTGATTGAAGGTCGCCGGAAATAAAGGACGTTGTGGAGCAATGGTGGTCCGGGAAGAAAGGTCATATATCCTTTAATACTGAAGCAGACAAGGGTGAAGCGAGAATAGAGAAAGAGAGAGAAGCATCGTACATCTGTGAGGCGTGTTTTCTTTTTTAATTTTAGGGGTAGGTGAGGTAATTTAGTCGTCTGAACCTGGACAAGTGAGGGGGGGTGAGCTGTGCGAATAAGCTAACATCTTTTCCATTAAGCATCAAGTAAACAGGCTAAAGTGTCTGTGCGAAAAAGCCCATCAAACCATTAAGTCCAATAAGTCATAAGTAAACACACCCTAAGTTGGATTCTAGTAAATCTTGTTTTATTATCATTTATATATATATATATATATATAGAAAGATTCAAATAAGAAGTGCCAAAAAAATACGAAGTAGAGAAGTGATCTCCACCACTCATCCGGTCAATGAAAGTGGTTTTAACCGGTTACGGTGGACGCGATCACGAGGGATTGACGCGATTCATGGGAGGGTAGAGATTATCAGAGGAAGGGACCCGGTCAAAACCGCCTTTATTGACCGGATGAATGGTGGAGATCATTCTCTACTTCTCATTTTTTTAGCACTTCTCATTTGAACCTAATACTATATAGTTCATTTAGAAACCAAAAAAAGAGTAAAAACTGTAGAAACTCATGGTTTCATAGTTTAAATGAACGAAAACTTTTCATAGAGTTATTTAATATGATGCAAATGTTTCATATAATTCATTTTTTGATATTTTTTTTTGTAAAAATAACAAGGTTTCATAGGATTAAAGAAAATACATAGAACAGTTTCATAAGGATAGAAAAATGTATGAAATCTTTTCATTTTTATATAAAAAACACAAAAATATGAAACAATTTCATCAAAAAATAAATTATATGAAACATTTGCATCATAATAAATAACTTTACAAATAGTTTTCGTTGATTTAAACCAAAAAACCATCAGTTTGTAAGTTTTTACTCTTTTTTGGGTTTCTAAATGAACTTCCCTCTATATATATATATATATATATATATATATAAGAAACTTCAAATGTGAACTCATCTTTCATTGTGAATGTGAGAACCTACAAAATCGTACCATGTGGCAATCTGAATCGGCAACTAAGCTTTATTCAGACTAAATAAAGCTTGATTCATTCAGTCTGAATATTCATTGTTGGGTCTGAAATATGCTAAGTCTGGTTAGTATTGTTGAGCAATCGAGATGATACTGCTGAAGATAATAGTGCTACTAGAAGAAAAAGGAAGTATTGCTAACTAAAGGTAGTACCACTAGTTATGAAGTTACTACCGCTAGTCATCAAATTAGTATTGCTTGAAGTAGTTAATACTACCAGTTGAAGATTAGTGTTGCCAGACAAGATGAATACGGCTAGCTATCGTGTTTAATAATGCTGATTCAGAAGATGCTGCTAGAAGGGATTGATGTTGTTTTTGAAGATATGGATTATTTGTTACTTGATGCGAAAGAAAAGCCCTTGAAGATAATTATGGAATGCATGTTGAAGATCTAGTTTGTTTTCATAATTATCTTGTATTTTATATTGTATGTATAGTCTAGTTTTCTAGATTATCATTAAGTTTTTCTCTTTCAAAAGGTTCTAAGAAGATATAGCCTCAAGATTGTTTATAGTCATTTCATTAGAGATGTATTGAACGTCTGTTGAGTATGTTCAACAGATTGGGGCTTAAGTTTGCAATCATTCAAGTTAATTCAAAAATATTAGTGATTTCTTTCATTGTTGATTCATTACTATTTCACTGTTTTGTGTTAAAGTGTTATTCCGCAAACTTCTTAACATAGTTCTGGGTTATATTTAATTCTTGATTAAATTTCGATCATGTCTGAATATTCATGTTTTATTCAGTCTGAATAAAGCATGAATATTCAGACTGAATATTGCATGTAGCGCGATACTAGTGGTTCTTGTGTTTACAATGAAAGATGAATTCACATTTAAACATGACCTTATATATATATATACACATATTTTTTCTTATTTGTTTATGTTAACACTAATGAGAATGTTTTATAAAAAAAATAGAGTGAATTGTGGATTTGGTCCCTGTGGTTTAATAATTTTCTTGATCATGGTCTTTATTCTATGTTTATCTTGGATATGGTCTTTGTGGTTTTCATTTTATTTTGACCATGGTCCTTCTAACTAATTGATTCGTTAATTTCGTTAAATCAAGAACTATTTTTAGTAACTTTTTATTCTTTTGCATTTTTCTTGTAAAAAAATAAAAAATAATATTTTTAAACACACAAAATTGTATATAATTATATCAAAATAAATAAAATAAGAGATTGATTTATTTTTTTAAAATTAAACATTGAATTATATCATATACAATTTAATTATTATATTAATTTAAATAAATAGAATCATAAAATCATATATAATTTATTTTCTCTATACAAAATAAGATAAAGTATTATGATTTTTTCCAACGCAAAATAAAGTATTATGATTTGATTTATTAAAATTCAAAGTTTAGCTACATTAAAACCATATCATCTTCTACTAGTTGAATAAAATAATAAAAATAAATGTGTTTAATACAATTAATATTTTTAAATTTTTAAATAATCAAGTATAGAACAAAATATTATTATATGATATGATGTCACTAACAATACGTATGTGTGTGTATCTATATACAAGTTTGTACACTTTTTATATTTGATTATTTAAAAATTTTAAACGGTTAATTATATTAAATGTATTAAGTTTTATTATTTATATTCAAATGGTGGAAATGATAAGGTTTTATTGTTATCATGTAACTAAAATTTTAATTTAAACAAACCGAATCATATAATCATTTATTGTTTTATTTAGAATGAGCGAATAAGATTTTTTTTATGATTTAATTTATTAAGTTAATTAAATTATATGTGATATAATTAACTCTTTAGTTAAAAAAATAAATTGTAAGATAAGCTCTTATTTTATTTATTTTGATACCATTATATATGTATATATGAATTTGTGTGTTTAAAAATATTATTTTTTTTACTTTTTTACAAGAAAAAACACAAAAGAATATATATAAAATTATTAAAATAGTTTCGCTGCCGAACTTTCGTATATATTATACACACACACATAGGGAGGTTCAAGAAAAAACCTCAAATAACAGGAAAACCTCTCGCTATGTACTTGTGCATATAGGGTAATTTGTCAAAAAGAAGATTACATATGTATAAGTGCATACATAAATATTAAAATAAAACAAAAAAAAAAACCAAAAAAAAAAAAAGAAAACCTATTTTATTCATTTTTTGTGTTTTTTCATATTTATGTATGTACTTCTACATATATTTTTTTTACCAATTACCCCGTACAAGTGCATAAAGTTTTCCGATTATTTGATGTTTTTCTTTGAACGGTAACCTTATATATATAGGGAATTTATTTTGTAAACCACTTTAAAATACAAACCATCGATTTTATTGGTTAAAACTTAAATCAATGATTTTTTTTTCATGAATAATTTCAATAACGGATATAAAAATTTAGGTGATTGAAGACATATGTAATGATGTAAAGTTTTGTTAAGTCGAACAACCCATCCAAACCAAAATGAATGTTGGTTTTTTTGTTTTAATGTTAAACTGTTCGTTTGGTAGTCATCTTTTTACTATTTTGGTTAAACTGAAAAACACAGTATACTTTATTTTTTTTCTTTTATATAATTTTTTTAATATAATTTTATTGATCGTCAAAGACTCGAAGATGGGGTATCTCGACCGGGGCACAAGGCTAGAAAGACCGAGAAGACAAGAGTATCCGTCCACTATATAATTTTATTTATCCCAGTCTACACAAAATAGAATAAGATTTCTATCTTGGTTTTGGTTTCATGAGGGGCTTTAATTGATTTCCCCCCACTTCCAAGCGTATCCATCCTAGTGGTGTATCCAGGATTGTTTTTTCAGTGGCGACATCCTTTAAGGTAGAATAAATGTCGGTAAAGTTGCTCGACGTATTTCTAGCCAAAATCCATGATTTTGAAGGTTTTTTTGGTTGATTTAATTAAAGAGATTTTTAATTTTTTTTGTCGATTTTGAAAACTTTTTCGGTTTTCTAGTTATTTCAAAAGTAATTTTTTGGTTTATAGTTGGTTTTGATGCAAATTTCTAATTAATGTGGTCCCAAACAAAAATTTATAGGGGGAGTGAGATATAAACACAAAAAACTACATTTTACTTTTAAAAAGATTATTTTTCTAATCCGTTCTAATCCAATAGTTGATAATCACTTCTCACGATTCTCACTGTATTTGGCACTTTTGGTCGTAACCCGAACTCGTCCATACAACTACTTTAATAAATAAATAGGTAAAAGACCATCATTTATTTCGAGAAGAGCTAAAATGCTCTTAACTTAATGGGAGTTAAAACAATCGTTAATGGCAAGAACTAAAACCACATATATGTCATGGAGCTTTTTTCAGCAAAAAACTTTTTTGGTGCTAAAAACAAACAACTCTAAAACCACATAGACCAAAGGGGTAATTTAATAGAGATGAAATTTTACTAAATGAAATATCTGAAGCTTCAATAGAGATGAAGCTGAATCTGTGAGCATTTATGGTGTTCATCCATCGACTCCGTACCTTCCTCAAATTCTCCTTGCTACCTGCTTCATCTCTCTCTCTCTCTCTCTCTCTCTCTCTGATCTCTCTCTCTCTCTCTCTCTCTCTCCAAGCAGGCTGGAAGAGCCAAATAGTCTTGGTAAAAGAAAATTACAGTATACACACACGTGTGTGTATATATATATGTGTGTGTGTACATATAAACAGAGTGACACACATATATATAGTAGACTGTCTTTCTTTCTGCATATAACTTAGAGAGAGAGAGGGAGAGAGAAAGGCAAGTGATATGAATCTAGTTGTGATATGGTTGTTGATCATGACTTCCATATTCACCAAATACACAGTTTCAGTAATTAAGGAACAAGAAAACGATCGAATAAAGGCGTTGCCAGGGCAGCCGGAGGTGGCGTTTTCGCAGTTTTCGGGCTACGTTACGGTTCACAAGAAACATGGTCGAGCCCTTTTTTACTGGTTAACTGAAGCCGCAACTCACAATCCACACCAGAACCCTCTTGTTCTTTGGCTCAATGGAGGTACGTAATATAATTACATTAATTCAATGGATTACTAGAAAATATAATTCAATATATACAACACTTGGTGTGGTAAGGCGCATTTGGTGTTTGGTAAGGTGCCCTCTCCGTTGTGGTTGTGGATTCGAAGCTGGTCATGGACGTCTAGGAGTAGATTTAGGAGTAGGTTTAGTAAGTGGATGTGTTTGCTACCGTTCAAAAATATATACATACAACAATTGCCTTTTGAATTCAAGAAAACGTTAATCTAACCAACTATTTAATATTGATTTCAAAGGCCAAAACATGGCGTTTCTTTTTTTTTTCCTCGAAAGATGCAATAACTTTTTGGGTCAATTACTGTTCTAAAAAACTTGTCACAACATACGTTAAAGCGTGTCGTGCCAATGGCACGCCATAGCCTTGTATGTAAGCTTTTTTTAACATGATATTTGATTTCTGTTTTTTCTTACCATTTTAATGTTTTATCATTAGATAGAAATCATTATTTATTCCATCAATAAGAAATATTGAAATGAAATGTTTACGAAAAGATAATAATATTTTATTAGATATATGTAATATATTTATAATATAAGGGATGAAGTAATTTTTAAAATGAAATTTTTGTTGGAGTTTAGAATTTTTTTACAAAAAATTTAGCATTTAATTTTTTGTTGTGGATGTTTTTCTTTTATAAATCTATTAAAAGATGTTTGACGGAATGTGTAGGTTTGTTAGAGCATTTCTAATAGCTTCTCTAAAATAGAAAAAAAAAACTAAATTTTTGTTCTTTATAATGCTCTAACGGCTTCCCTATCTTGTTTTCTAAATCAGAGAAAACTAGAAAGAATTTTAAGCTTAGAGAATTCTTTAAAACTTGATAGAGGTGAGAGAAAATATTTTTTTATTCATTTTCATTAATCATGTTAAACTATTGTTTGATATATATTTTTTTAAATTTAAAGTGCATGGATAATAAATTATAAAATACTTTAATAATATAACTAGTGTTGAAATCTTTAAAGTAGTTAATGTGTTTTGATTAGATTGATAATGATTAACCATAATCCCAAAAAGCAAAAACCATATGTGCCTAATTTTCTCTCCATTTGCGTCACTTGTTGTGTATAGTTGAAAACCCGAATTTGAAAACTCAGAGCATTCGAATGCATAATCCATTCGAAGACTTTTTATTTTTGTTACGACACTTTTTCACTAATCTTTTTTTTATTAGGACTTATTTTTAAAAGCCTTCTTGAATTTGAAAACTTTTTCAAAACCTTTTCGTCAATTACATATAATAATCTATTTTTTTTTCTATTTAAAATGGTTATATTAGACTCTTCATTTAATTTGTTGTTTTAAATTTCATGTGATATTTTTGAAAACCATAATTAATTAAACATTAAAATTCAAACATTTAAAAACATTACAATAAATGAAATAACAAATTGTATGTTTATATGAGAGATATGGAGTTATATTTTTTTTTTCTGAACGGCAAGTTAACACACACATGCTCCAGCGGTATTGGACCTACAATTAGACAATCCTACTAATCCGCTGCGACCCAATCCAACCAAACTTATGGCTGAACTCGACCAGCAAGGAACTGGATTTCATAGACTGGATCCTTCCATACCGGCTCCGAACCCGGCCCAAAGGACCAGACTGAAGTTATATAGAGAGTATATATTTTCTTATAAATGAAAGAGAATAGTGTATGTTATATATATGAGAAATAGGTAAAATAGAGATGATATATTATTTCATAAAATATTTACTCTTATTGATAAATTAGATTAATTGTAATTAAAAAGGTTTAAATATGAAAATTTGATGGAATAAAAAAATATTTTGCTAATTGAATTGAAAAGATAAATTTAAAAGGGGGTTAAATGAAAAAAATGTGTTGAAAAAGTCGTTTTAAATTAAAAAGATTTTCTTAGAAAAGTTTTAAACTCCAATACAAATAAGTTTCTCAAAGAACCAAAAATTTAACAAAGCTTTTCCATTGGAAATGCTTTTAACAGACTTATTTATTATAAAAAGTTAAAATTTATATATGAACAATACAAATCATTTATAAAATATATACGAAATGACTAAATTTATGATCTCTCTTTTTTTAATTTTGTTTTTATTACTTTGTTTAGGGATTTTGGCCATAATGCCCTTAGGGGCACCCCTCATTTTGTTATTTGCCCCTTCTCTCTCTCATTTTGCAGCGTATACCCCCGCCGCGCATCTATAGGTGCGTTATAACGCACCTATAGCTAAAAGACAAAAAAAACGAGCATCTATATGCGCATCTATAGGTGCGTTATAACGCACCTGCAGCTAAAAGACAAAAAAAACGAGCATCTATAGCGCATCTATAGATGCGCAACTATAGATGCGCATCTATAGATGCGCATCTTCAAAAAAAAACGCACCTTCTAAGTAGCTGATGCCGTTAAAGATGCGCCATAACGCACCGTTATGGGTGCGTTATAACGCACCTTTGAGTTGCGCCGTTAAAGAAGCGCTTAACGCACCTATTTTGTTGACTATTGGCAGTCAAAGGGTTTTTTTTTTTGTCTTTTAGCTATAGGTGCGTTATAACGCACCTATAGATGCGCGGCGGGGGTATACGCTGCAAAATGAGAGAGTGAAGGGGCAAATAACAAAATGGAGGGTGCCCCTAAGGGCATTATGGCCAAAATCCCCTTTGTTTAGAAAGGGTCATGGGTTGAATAGAGTCACCTTCCGTACGGGCATACCTCCAAAAATATAAGAGCATCTACTATCATACTTTTTACATTTAAATCACATTTCCTTATTTTAGTTTACATTATTAGTTTCACGTTATTTTAATTAAATAGATTATTGCCTACTTTAATTAATGTTATTTTGGTTTCTTAACTATTAATTAAATTATACAGCTATAGTCTAGGACACATAGTTAAGAAAGAATTCATGGGCAATCATGTGATAACATTAAAGAAAGATGGTGAAGTTTGTCTTTTTAATGCTCAGATAGAATGTATCATTACAACAAGGCTATCAATAAAATATAGATACGATATATGTAGCCAAATTTCAAAGTAATAAGAAATGCGAAATAAAGAAGAAGTCGAGTTATGAACCTAGCCTCCTTCGTATGTTAAAATTAGATTTGACTCGTCAATTATACTGGGGCTTTGACCGGTCAAAAATTATGGTTTTGACCAATCGAAGAGTTTTGATATTTTACAAATAGACGAGACAAACGAATTTATATGTAAACCCATGTGAGTCACATATGAATTATATATATATATATAATCATATACGAGTCAAATTTATATATTGAGTGTTTTTAACTGATTCACAAGAAAATATTTGTTTATATGTAAACACGTGTAATTCACATATGAACTATTCTTTTAACTGATTCACATATTGCCAACGGACTTGTAGCCCAGCGGCATTTGGAGTGGTGTTAAGGTGTCCCCTTCCCTTGTTGTTGTGGGTTCGAGTCTCGTCGTGGACAGTGGTGTAGATTTGGGAGTAAATTTTAAGAGTAGGTTAGTTGGGTGTGTGTATTATGCCGTTCAAAAAAATAAAAATAAAACTGATTCACATATTGACCTTTGTAATGCACACATAAGTAAATTAACTAATTCATATGTGAACTAATTAGCGGGTTCACATATGAAACTATCCTTTTATCTTCTGTATACTCATGCGAAGAATTATCCGGTGATTTACAATTGAAGCCACAATTATTGACCACAAGAAAGTCTAGAATCACTTCCACATATTTTTCATATGTGTATATATATACACTGAGGAAGGTTCATACGAAAAATATAACTTTTTAAGAAAATGCGAGAAGCAATCTCAAACACTCATATCGGTCAACAAAGGCGGCTTTGACCGGTAATCTCTACGCTCTCATGAATCGCGTCAATCCTCCGTGATCACATCCATCATAACCGCGAGATGAGTGGCTGAGATTGCTCCTCACTTTTTCTTAAATTGACATGCTTCTCGTTTGAACCTTCCCCTATATATAGTATTAGATTCAAATGAGAAGTACTAAAAAGATGAGAAGTAGAGAAGTGATCTCCACCACTCATCTGGTCAATAAAGACGGCTTTGACCGGGTCCCCTCCTTTAATAATCTCTACCCTCCCATGAATTGCGTCAATCCCCCGTGATCTCGTCCACTATAACCGGTCAAAGCCACCTTTATTGACCGGATGAGTGGTGAATGTCACTTCTCTACTTCGTATTTTTTTAGCACTTCTCATTTGAACATTTTTCTCTCTGATTCAAATATGAACTCATCTTTCATTGTGAACGTTAAGACAATTAAGATTGCGCCACGTGACATATTCAGTTTAAATAGTCATGTATTATTCAAACTGAATAACACTGCATTCAATGTTATTCATTTTGAATAACACTGTATTCATTTTGAATAACATTGAATGTAGTGTTATTCAATATTGAATAATACATAAATTGATGCGGAAAGGATCGGATTGGAATGGCTAAATACAACTGACAAGACTCGAAGAACAAAGATATATCCAAAAGTGAATTTTTGACTAAAAGTCGAACGAATTGATCAAAACTAAAACTGATTTACAACTAATGATAATAATCCTATTTATAAACTAGCCTAACTAAAAGATAACTATGAAACTGAAAATCTAAACCAACTATAAAACTAATAGATAATTAAAAATAAACTAATAATAATCCTTAAATATGAAAAAGTAGAATTAATATTTATCCAGGTTTGTTGCATTATCATTATCTGGATTTCATGCATCATTCTCCCCCGCTTGAAAAAAACTCGTCCTCGAGTTTGCTTTTATCTTCAACAATATTTTGAGAAGACGTCGTTTCCACTTGGAAAAATGAATATTTTTGTCCCAAACAACCTTCTTGATTTTTCCTCGGATCATGCGGATTCGATTCGCCTTAACACTGATTTCTTGTCGTGAGGCATTTTCGTATAAATCAGCGAATGCGTCATCACGCCCTTTGCCGGGTTTCGGGAAAATTGCGGCCAAAGCCAAAAACCGATCTATCATCTTTGTAGCGGCTGTGTAGTCATGCAACAAGGGCTCGATCACTTCTTGATCATTGAGAGATCCAAGATAACCAATGTTTGTGTTCTTGAGAGCTTGTCTCACCATATTGACATGGTTAAACGCATACTTCTCTGAACTCCAATTTTCTATGACCAATTCTTGTTTCAATTCACTAGCAGGTTTCTTTTGGCTATAAGAGTCAACAATAAAGTGACAAAATTTACCTTGAACGGTGGCCATAGAGTCGCTATCTTGCGTTAAAGGCAAACAAATTCGTTGCCAAATCAATACAGGACTTACATCGTCGTCCGTATATTCGGCTTCATCATATTGTGGTAGTCCTATGTCGTTGACGCAATCGCCTACGACATCAATCTTCACACCAAAATTCCTCAACGAATCATCGCGGTATCCTCCTTCGCGGCGATCTCGTTTCGGCTCGGCCAAAAGATTGACCCCATCGACACCGTCGTCCCAGACGCTTGGATCCGACTTGGTCTTTTTGTCCGGCGAGTCGTGGTGCAACAACTCGAGCTCTTGGATCCGTCGTTGCAAGCGTTCAATCTCCGCGCCACGAATCATATGATTATCAGCCATTCACTCATTTGGCTCTGATACCAAATGATGCGGAAAGGATCGGATTGGAATGGCTAAATACAACTGACAAGACTCGAAGAACAAAGATATATCCAAAAGTGGATTTTTGACTAAAAGTCGAACGAATTGATCAAAACTAAAACTGATTTACAACTAATGATAATAATCCTATTTATAAACTAGCCTAACTAAAAGATAACTATGAAACTGAAAATCTAAACCAACTATAAAACTAATAGATAATTAAAAATAAACTAATAATAATCCTTAAATATGAAAAAGTAGAATTAATATTTATCCAGGTTTGTTGCATTATCATTATCTGGATTTCATGCATCATTATGGGAGACCGTAGAGCACTTCTTAACCGACATCCCCGTAGAAACGCCGGGCGAGGCAACGAGGATCAGTGAGGGAATCCACGTGACGTTGAGGAGATCGCACGCTTGCAACAAAGGGTCCGGGACCTTGAATTGCAGAGAGAAGGCGGATTCGACGAGGAGACGTATACCGACTCCGACATCTGGGATGAAGGGGGCGAGTAGCGCAATCCGTTTGCTGAGGAAGACCGCAGAAACCCTTTTGTGAGAAGGGAACCCAGGGCTGATCCGTTTAAGAACTTAGGAGTCAAGATTGACATCCCAGAATTCGATGGAAGGGCTGAACCTGATGTGTTCATTGATTGGTTGTAGACCGTCGAACGCATCTTTGATCTACGCGACATCCCTGACAAGTATAAGGTAAAACTCGTGGCTATTAAATCACGTAAATACGCATCTTTGTGGCGGGAACATATTAAGAAGAAGAGGGCTCAGGAGGGAAGATCGAAGGTTCGAACATGGGAGAAGATGAAAAAACTACTTCGTGAAAAGTTTCTCCCACCTAATTTCCGTCAAGAAGCGTTCTTGGAATATCATAACTTGTCCCAACGGTCGACCACCGTTGAGGAATTAATTTGTGAGTTTGACAGGTTACGAATGAGATGTGGCGCGGAAGAGGAAGAGGAACAAATCATCGCGCGTTTTCTTGGGGCTTTGCGACCCGAGATCGTCGACATCGTCCGATTGCAACCATACTGGTCTTTTAACGACGTTTGTCAATTATCTTTGAAGGTGGAGAAACAACTCAGAGCCAAAGGAAAAGCCGCGGTATCCCGTTCTAACCCAATTAAAACCGATAGCTCTAAAGGAGTTTCCGGGGCACCTACAGGAAGCCGATTAAGTTCAACCAAAAGCGAGGGTGCAACGTCCTCCAACACGTCCACCGTTCCCTCTCGTGCACCACCCAGGTGTTTCAAGTCTGGCGGCCTAGGCCACTTCGCACGAGAGTGCCCGAATACTCAGCTCGTCACCCTCACAGAAGAGACAACACCTGTTTATGACACGGAAGAAGACACACCTAAGGAGGATGAAACTGAAATTGTAGACCCGGACAAGGGTGAGTCCTTTATAGCCCAACGGGTTCTCAGCACTAACCCAACCCGTGCGATCGATGATAACCTCTGGCTCCGCAACAATATCTTCCGAACACGTTGTACGGTAAAAGGTAAGGTGTGCACCATTATTATTGATGGGGGTAGCTGTGAGAATATGGTGGCCACGGTTATGGTTGAAAAGTTAGGGCTAAAGGTTGAACCCCATCCCGAGCCCTATCAACTAACCTGGCTCAAAAAGGGCAATGTCGTGAAAGTAAAGCACAGGTGCCTTGTTCAGTTTAGCATCGGCACGCGTTATTCGGATGAGGTTTGGTGTGAGGTCGTTCCTATGGATGTGTGTCACATCTTGTTGGGACGACCGTGGCAATATGACCGCCGCACAAAACATGACGGATTTCTCAATACTTACACATTCAAGAAAGAAGGAGTTAACGTTCAACTGGTTCCTCTAGATGCACGTGACACGGGAACCGAGGCACTCGTATTAACCAAATCAGCGTTTTTGGATTTTACGCGAGCCTCCAAGCCATCCTTCATCTTCGCTCTACTCATCACGGAAACCAACCAAAGGGCTGATGAACCCCCACCCATACTACAACCACTCCTTACCGACTTCAAGGATGTATTTCCCGCTGACATCCCCACTGGCCTCCCACTCGTACGGGAAATTCAGCACTGTATCGACTTCATTCCGGGAGCAACCCTCCCGAATAAACCAACTTATCGTATGAATCCGACAGAATACGAAGAATTACATAGGCAGGTTACCGAGCTCCTTGATAAAAGGCCTTATAAGAGAAAGCATGAGTCCATGCGCAGTTCCGGCACTACTCGTTCCCATAACTAATGGTACTTATCGAATGTGTATTGATAGCAGGGCCGTTAATAAAATTACGGTCAAGTACAGGTTTCCCATTCCACGTTTAGATGACCTCCTAGATCAGCTACACGGAGCCACAATTTTTTCAAAGATTGATTTACGGAGTGGATATCACCAGATCCACATGCGCCCCGGTGACGAGTGGAAAACAGCTTTCAAGACAAGGGACGGGTTATATGAATGGATGGTTATGCCATTCGGCCTCTCGAACGCCCCGAGCACCTTCATGAGGTTAATGAATCACATCTTTAAACCCCTTATTCGTCAGTGTGTTGT